>WBMW01005646.1:398856-554162 GCA_013396635.1 Penelope pileata | reverse complement strand
CTTTTTTTTTTTTTTTTTTCCTTTTTTAATGAAAAGAGCAATCCAACTCTTAAATATGTCGGTGTTGATTTTTCAAACCAGCGTCCAGCTGGTGGCTGTGTCCATTGACATTCTTTTGGAGTTTAGAAACATAATGCATCTGGTTCAAAAATGGAAAAAAAAAAACCTAGCTTGGATCACGTGCCAAAACATAAACTAGGCCTTACTGAAAGTTTCTAGTTCACTTCAATCATTTCTTCTCTTTAATCACCAGGGAAAGGCTTAATTAATACATACTTCATTACAAAGATACACTCCTTTTCATCCCTTTCAAAGGCTCTTCTTACATCACTGCCCTTTGTCTAATATTATGCCAAGGTCATAGCACTCTGGTGGCATTGCCGTAGTTCAGTCTTTTCCTTAGTGTCTTGCCCTAGTAATCTTACACAGGCTGAAATTTCCATGTGCGTAGCTTTCTGTTGCCATTCTGCAGTGCTGTGTTCCTGATTTGTTTTGGCAGAGCAAGCTTGAGTCTTTATGGCACAGTGAAATATTCTTCGATGCTATATAACTCAGACTGAATAAGGAGTCTGTATAAGGCACGTGTCTCAATATATATGTATATAAAAACACTAACATTGTTAATTCAAGTCAAGTATCTTTTACATTTAATTTCTGTCTTCAAGTAACGCTTTGTTTTCATGTTCCCTTTCTTTGGTTTCAGTGGGGATCACTCCATTCTCCAGGTCCGAGTGCTGCTGGATGCAGTTGGTCAGGACTGCAGTGCTAGAAGAGTTCTCAGAATTACACATCTTCTCAGTCTCCTCTTCCTTTTTTTCTTCATCCAAGGAGTAGTTTCGGAAGGTCTCGTAAATTTTACGCACATCCTCAGGGATGGTCTTTTTGAGGTCTTTGTTTTTTCTTTTGGTCATCTTAGCAGATGATCCAAATTTGTTAATGATGTTGTCCTCGGATGCCCCTTGCCCATGCTTGTTGAGCTGATCTGACCCTTTAAGGCGCAAGTTGTTAGGTCTGTTGTTGATGCTTTCCTGAGATGAGGCTTTGAAGCGTCCGGTTTCCAAAGCAGTAAAGACAGAGCGCTTCTCTGGAGACAGCATGTCTAAGGAGTGTGCTCGCTGGTCCAGGCCCAGGCGCCGGCGCTCCATGCTCCGGATGGTGGCTGCTCTCTGAAGTTTGTCATGGATCTCCACACTGAGCCGCCGTCGCGTCTCCCTGAACTCGGCTGTCACATTTGCTTTCCACTCAGCTGCATGGGCTTTTATTTCTCCAACCTTTACAACAACAAGAAAAGGAAATGAACAAAAACAAAAACAAAATGAAGTGACACTCATTCCTATGGAACAGTAGCACAAGCACTTTTATGTCTGATGTAGAACTGGAGACCAACTCCAGCTCCGAAGCATACATCTGGGCCCAAAGTCCAGCAGCACAGTGGTTATACTCAGACAGGCTGTAAAGATACCAACCAGTGACTAGTAAATGGCATATGTAACATATCACTGGGCTGCCTGTTTCACATTTTGCCATCCTGGACATTTTATAGCTGTGTTACCTGGGGGGAGATCTTCATGTTAATCCTTCTCCAATTAAGAACAAAATTCCTGACTTATAATGTCAGCAGTAGATGGTGAGGACGGGGCGAATTTATTCACGTATAGTTATACTAATATGCCTCAGAACTGCACAGCAATCAGTGTAGCAATAGGGTAATGTATCTTCCCATTTTGCTTGTGGGCAGAGCTGTTCAGTCCTATTGAATGTTCTGTTTGGTGCCACAAAGCAAACAATGTTGGGAGTACAGAATCACAGAATTGCAGGTGTTGGAAGGGACCTCAAAGGGTTGCAGGGGTTGGAAGGGATCATGCAGTCCAACCTCCCTGCCAAAGCATGTTCCCTATGGTAGGTCGCATAGGTAGGCATCCAGATCTTGAATATCTCCAGAGGAGGAGACTCCACAGCCTCCCTGGGCAGCCTGGTCCAGTGCTCTGTTACTGTCACCATATTTGTTTGGAACTTCCTATGTTCCTGTTTGTGGCCATGTGTACCTATTAGATAACTTCAAATACTCCAAAAGCCTGCTGATACATCCAGTCTAGGGTCATTTCTCTGGGACAACTCTAGTTATCCTTAATGGAGGTGTTCATTACATAACTGTTCAAACACCACCACCCCTAGGCCATCAATAAGCACGCTGCTTCATGAAGGAGTTTTCAAAACATATCAATATTCTGTGTGGGCACAGTGAGCATGTCCTTAAATGTCTCATCACTCTGTTCTTTTTCACTCCTTTGCACCTGAGAGAACAATAATGACTAAAAATAAAGCACTGACATGGCTGCTTTACTGAAAAGTACTTCTGAAAGGAGAAAGAAAAAAAGACAAATGACCAAGCAATATCTCAGTCAACATGTCTTTTCTAAAGTTCAGCTAAAGAAGAACAAGTTCAGGAGCACAATGTCTGCAGCAGCCCACCAAGGTCAATGTTTTCTGTGGGCTGCTGTGGCCAGAACTCAGTTTCAGCATCCAGTAGTACACAGGGAATCATCTTCTGTTCCTCAGACCAGGTCTCTGCTTAGAATTGGATTAACTGTGATAGCATCCACCACGAGAAATCGAACTCCCACCTATGGGTGCTACAGCTAAGCACTGCAGCTGTCACATCGCTGATCAGCCTGACAGCCAACATTCTCTGTGAAGCCCCTTTTATTCATAGGGATACAGTGGGCCTCAGATGCTTCTGCTGCCTTTCTAAATGATAAACAGCACTACATCTGCCAAATTTTGGTTGTTTCTGCTCTTTGGCTAACTGTGCCAGGTTAGCTTTGCTAGGAATACAGGAGACTGCATTAAAAATTAAAATTATATTAATCTCCTTCACAATAGGCTTCAGCTTTGGAGTTATGGTAATTACTTTTCATTTTCCACTCTTACTCTGAGCATCAGCAATATTCTCTTTGGATCATGGAGGGCATGTTCTAAGTGAACGTAACCATATTTTCCCTGATGCTGACTACTCAAGTTCTTCATTTTTAATAACATGGTACTCAATAAGGGGACTAAATCTAAACTTTTATTCAGAACATCATATTCCTTGACATAGGGAAGATTGGGAAAACTCAGTATAAAGCCTTTTTTAAAAGCAGATTATTGTTTGATAATGAACGGAGCCAACTAATGTCTTTCAAAATCCACTCACCTCTAATTTTAAAGAGAGAACATTTGAAATTTTTATCAGTTTTGCAGCTTGCTTCAGAGTGAAGTCTGGCCTCTCTTACTTCATAATTGCAGTCCTACTGGTGTGTTCTGTGTATTCAGTAGTACTAATAGGGATGTAGCAATACAGGTTTGCATTAGTTGCTTTTTTCTATGTTTTGTAAAGGAGCTAAAGATCAAAGCTAACAGGACACAAAAGGCAGCCAGTGGATGCAATAGTGAACACTGGTCAAGAAGAGGAGCCTTCTTTAGACATGCAGGAATCAGGCACTTAAAGCTCTCCTATAAAATGACAAACCACTGAGATATTATTAGTCATACCTCTTCTTTTGTCTTCTTGGACAAGACTCTTAACCAATCTCCAATCATACTCAGGACAGCAGCAAAATAGGCAAGGCCAACAAGGATCCAGAACCACACTAAGGGTTTATACCACTCCCGATAATGGATGTCAGCATTTCCTCCTGAAATAAGCATAAACATCTTTTTAGGAATCATAAGATGCTACAATTGATGACAAAATATCTGCATTTCTAAGAAATTCCTGAAAATATTTCTTTATTCTTGCCAACATGATCGTAGTTCTAGAAAAAGATGAGAGGCCTGTCAGATGGGAGGAACAGTCTGTTCTTAAGGCTTCCAAATTACATATTGTTCTTCTGCTATATGACCTATCAGAGCATCTAGTAAACTTTTTCTTTATATTGCTAATATTCTGAAGCAAGTCTGAAAATCCTGCTTTGACAGTACTTGCAACAGCACAAACACATTCTCAAGAAATGAATTAATACAGCTAGTCCTCCTAACTCTGAGCTGCCTGCAGTGTGCCAGTTTGGACACTTCACAGTTCAACTCTCTCAGGTGATAATTTCCAGATTCTTTGTTTTTAAAAACAGGATTCAGAGACCTCTGTGTAGGAGACAGAAAAGTAACTTTCCCTTCCAAATCAGGGTGTCTGACAGGTAGTCAATACTGTATCAGCTCTGATATACTGATGTATCAGGACATACTGAGGGGGTATAAGTTACAGGGATGCATTCTCTAGCCAGTGACTTTAGAGGAGATATGTATCAAATGAAGCAACAAATATCACAGAATGGTTGAGGTTGGAAGGGACTTCTGGAGGACATCTGGTCCAATCACCCTGCTCAATAGGGTCTCCGAGAGCAGATTGTCTTTGTTAGACAGGAGCCAGACACCAACCTACATCTCCTTAGGACACCAAAAAGCTTTTAGGATTTTTCTCCATTAAAACACCCCAATGATACAGTTCAGTGTTTCTGCCTGAGCATTTTGCAATCTGAAACATTCTATAACTCTTTAATTTTATTCAGACTGAGCATGAGAGTGTTTACAGCAAATGAACATCCCCATGAAAGCTCCGACATTTGAGTATTGGCAGGAACCCAAATATTGTTTTTGAAGTCAATCTCTCCTCATACACTGTATGAATCACTCTTTTTCTTGTCTTCAAGAGTGCAAAACAATGGTAGGTGGGGGCTGCTGTTGCTATGGTACAATGAGGCTGTTCTGATCACACACATCCCTACAGAAGCTTGCTATGGAGCAGATTGTCTGGGTCTGTCTTACAGAGTAATCAGTCAACTGAGAAAATATGAGACCACTTTTTTCAGCCTATCGAATACTCTGTGTTTTTTTCAGACTACATCCATAATTTTATTTCCAATAGTAGTACAAAAACTTTCCCAGTTTGGCAAGAGTCGAGACACATTCTAGCAGAATAAATCAGTATAGCTTCAGTGATGTTGATTTACCAAATATGATGTAGCATTTTCTCTTTGATGTTGAAGGTGTAGAGATACAGAAATATTAAAGTGATCGAAAATAAAAGTAATAGGAAATCTTTCTCAAAACCAGCAATAAAGCCCAAATCTCCTGGTGATCACTCGCCTTAAACTCTTATCATGAGATCACCTTTGAAATTTTCTCATTCAGGGCCCCCATTTGATTTTTAAAAAATTCTGGCCATTAGTAGCCAACCAGCCATGGATTATATTGTCTTGATTATGTTGGCTATAGAACAATTTAAAATTTAGTATTCAGTTTGTTTTTACAAATATATGATTCAAGAAAACAATACCAAAGTGCCACATGCCTAAGAAAAACATTGTTAATTATTTTTATTTCACAATTTGATATAACAATGCCAGAATATTAGTGAGATTCTCTTCACACTTAAGTGGTTAAAGTAGTATGAGTGCGTACAATCCTTTAAATCCGAATGCTAATGAAATGTTTTTTCATATCTGAGGCTTTGTTCAGTGCAAATTTTTCCTCAATAATTCATGTCTTCTATACCACTATGTCAGAAAAAAAGGAGGGTGAGAGTCTTATCTTAAAATAGACTTGCCTACAGCTCTTCAGCAAAGAAAACTTTACATATCTCTGTAGTTTCATCTGATGTTTTTAAATTATTCGTATTTCACTGATGTTATAGGAAATAACAAAATAGAAGCATTACATGGCTGTTTGTAATATAGGCATCTTAACACCTATAATTAAGATCACTAATAGGAATGTGGAGTAGAGGTAATCCAAAAATGAGGAAAGAAATACCATTTATTTTAAGCACCTTTTCCTTAGCAAAACAGTAGAACAAAATAAAATTTTTCATCTCTCTAACCAACAATCCTGATTCCCTCTTTGGTAACTGATACGGATGGATATTTATAGTTCCAGATAGTACTGTATTCATCGGAGATAATACACTTCATAGCACTGAGGTGCATACCCTATTAGTCCTTCCTTTCCTACATAAGTTTTCCTTAACAGGGCAGCTGGAATGTCAAAATTTGTGCCAAGACTAGAGAAAAAAATCCAGCCTCTGAAATGCTGCAGCTCCCGCAAAAGAAGGTTTTCGCAGTTCACTGCTGTATCAGACCAGACATTTCTCCAGCCTTATAGCTCAGCTCTACTTTGTAAAGCTTTGTCCATTCATCATTTTGGCTACTTGCTTCAGCAATCAGCCTCAGCTTGAGACCTAATGGACTAATACAAACCTTGAATTCAATAGGAAAGTCATTTGACTTGTGCATAATTCATTGCATGATAAGGGGTAATCAGGACTTCCCAGGCTCCTGTTATCTACACTGCTGAAAGCTTGCACTCTGCAGATGGCAAGGCAACTGGGCCTTAAATCAGTCTGGAGTCCAGCATGTTCTTGCACAGCAAACCCAATGGAAACACCTCGCTTCATTTCTCTGGATATAATAAATTGTAAAAAACTTCCCCTCCACACCAGAAAATAAATTCTGAGAGCACAGCAACTAGGCTCAAAGCTGCTCACCTGCTACAAAGTCACCAAAGCCAACAGTAGTAAGAGTGACAACCACAAAGTAGATGGACTCCAAGGCTGTCCATCCCTCGATGTGTTTGAAGATAACTGCGGGAATGGTCACAAAGACGATGCAGCCAGCCAGGATGAAGAGGATGGTAGAGATCACCCGGATCTTTGTTTGGCTCACTTGTTTCTTCTAGAAAATTGAAATAGCAAAATAAAAAAAAAATGTATTAGTGGGACTATATAATTTATGAATGGCAGACAGATCATGCTGGTGTTCTACAGATCATCTGATATTTCTATTTCTACCATTTGTGAGCTTATTTCCTAGAGCACAACCCTCCCTCCCACTTAGTGATAATGATCCCCGGGAAACAGTGAACCTCTGTGCCTGGCCACAAAAAAATGGTGATTCCCATTTTCCTAGGAAGTTACTAACCTATAAGGAACACATTCTGGAAAACCAGTTATGAGCTTCAGAAAGGCTCCAGTATACTCCAGTTTGGGTTCAATGTATAAGAAAAGGTGCACAATCACACCACCATAGATATATGCAAATCCACATTGCCTCACCAGCTCTTGAACAAGGAAATAGTGTACATGTTACTGACTGCTATAAAATGTATATAAATACAAGCAGTGTAATTGCAACATTTTACACTCCTAGATCGTATAAACTCTCACTTTATTTAATATCAATTTAGATTTTGTTTTCAGTAATACTGATGTAAGTCTTTATTAACACAATTGATTCTGACAGATTTATTTCAGATTTTCTGTGCCATACTTAAATGAATTCAAAATTCAATAAAGTTTCATGAGAAACCTGGAAATTACTATAAACGTTATTGTGGATTAAAGTGGTAGTGTAAATTCTGTATTTTTCCTGGGAAAGGAATGTGAAGGTCACTGTAAATCATGTATTAACAATGACAGAAACAAGAGTGAAATAAATGATATATTATAAATCAGTACAAAACTTTCAGGACATCTGCTTGTTCATGAGTGATGAATTCAGTCAAAGGTGTGGTTCTGTAGGGCTTTGGGGGTTTTTTGTTCTTGCTGTTGTTGATGTTTTTAAGTAAAAATGGTAACATTGTCAATGAGAGAATGTGCAGAAAGGCCTGACTCATGGCTACTGGGCACCTCAGCCACTAGCACAAAAGCAGAGCAGCTGAGGTTCTTTTCATTCTTCTTATTCTTGCACTGGTACAAATGAAACAGAAAGCTGTGGTGAATAAGGCACAACATTTTCAGAGATACTGAAAAGAGAATAAAAGCAAGACTCAGAAGCACAATTACTTACTGGACAATAATGCATGAAATTCAGGATACAAGCAAAAAGGGGGACTTTTTACAGCTAGACATTCATTCTGAAGACATTCAGAGAATAAATGCTATAAATTCAAAAAATGCTAAGGCATAAATCTTGTCATTCATGGAATACGTACATGGACTAAGTAGTAATCACACATAAAAAAAAGGTTGGTTTACATGGTTCTCCTACGGATGGAGTTGGTCTTGCTATTTCCTTACAAAGACAATCGTTATATGCTGCACGTTTTCTCAAGAAAAGGGAAACACAGCTTTTATGTTCCAGTTGTGGCATAGTTATATTAAATTAGACCGTATTAGCCCAAATTGCTGCAGTATCACACTGCACAAAGTCATTATAAAAAGAAAAAATATATATTATATATAAACATACTGAAGGATGAAAAATCCAAAAAGGTTAATACCTCAGAGTTTTGAATTACAGTCTGAAAAATGAGGCTGATACTTTCAGAAAAAGAGAGAAAAAGGAAAAAAAAACAAACCACATACATTCTGCAAATGAAACATATATTTCATAGAAAGAGGCATTTTATTACTTGTTGATACTTTTGTTCATTTTCCAGCCTGATGTCTTAGTCATCATGATATAGAACTGATTTCCCACTTGCTTCTTCTTCTGATGAACTCATGACTGCTTGTATTAACTAAATAGTGAACCGACTTTAATTTAAGGGAAAGGAACAGTTTGGCTCAGCATGGCCTAAAATGTATTAAATGAGGGCACCTCACAGACATGGTACTCCTGCTTTGCTATGGCTGATCCGAGCCAGGTCTCTCACGTTCTCTAACCATTAAGCTGTTACACAAAAGATGGCAATAACCTGCAGATCAGGGTTGAACCACATGCCTGTCCTGCACAGTCAAAATGGAAAGCAAAGGTCAACCACTTAGTCCTAGTTTCTTAATTCCAGTTGATTAACAGCACCTGCCTCAAGCATTGATATAGATATTTAATTCCAGGTGCAGGACTGCACGTCATACACAACCACACTTTCCTCAAAAGAGACTGGTTTTGATTTTCCCATTCAGCAAGAAGCTGTTATGGACCACAGCTTTAGGCACCTGCCTCTCCCCATATACTAACACCGGGAGGTTTGGCATCTACATGATTTTTGTGAATCTCACTCACAGAGCCAATCTCCTTACTGTGCAGCCTCATGATACTGAGCATTAAATGTGCCTTTTAACATCTCATCCCTACCATGTAACAAACATCTAGGCTGTCAGTTCTCAGAGGAAGGGACCACACTTTTGTATTTCATTAAGACTGCTCCGAGCAAAATTTAAGAAATAAAACTAGCCCTATAAACTAATAGTGACAATTACTTACCAATAAGTAAGACTTTATAAATAAAATTAGCTATTCTTTCCTCTCATTATGTCAGCTTATCACCACATGATCTAGAAGGAATTTCTACCTCTCCCTCCTCCTACCAAGCCTTGTCTTACAGGTCTCTGTAAAAGCACTCCAAACAGACACTTAAATACTGCAGGTCATTGCAACGCAATAGGTTTATCTGTCAAAGAAACTTAGAAATATCCTATGCTCCCATAGTATATGAACTTCTGACAACCTTGTGGAAACCATTTTCCACTTGTACAGTGGCTTTATTAACAAACAGAAATTGCATTTAGGATTCTGAGAGTGAAAGAACATTCTATTTTAACAGTATATGCAATCTGGGGCCAAACACTGAAGGACAAATAGCTGAGCATCTCCAGGCAGGCTAACACAACCTCTGAGCTCATTTTGTGACATGCAGTTTTCTATAAATGTCAAAATCACACCTATTTTTAAGAAGGGTAAAAAGGATGACCCAGGAAACTACCAACCTGTCAGTCTCACCTCTGTGCTGGGGAAGATCATAGAGCAGATGCTCCTGGAAGCTATGCTAAGGCACATGGAAGACAGGAAAGTGATAAGAGACAACTAGCATGGCTTCACCAAGGGCAAGTCCTGCCTGACCAACCTAGCGGCCTTCTATGATGGTGTAACTGCATTAACAGACAAGGGAAGAGCCACCAATGTCATCCATCTGGACTTCAGTAAGGTCTTTGACACAGTCCCTGACAACATCCTTCTCTCCAAATTGGAAAGATACGGATTTGACGGGTGGACTCTTCTATGGATGGCGAACTTGCTGCAGGACCGAATCCAGAGAGTGGCAGCAAATGGCTCAATGACCATTGACAACAAAAAGATCAAACACTGTTCTTAAGTTTCCAGGCTGAGACCTCAGAGATGATACAAAATCCTTCAAAAAGGAGTAACTTTTTTTTCCAAGTAGAATAATTTAAACACGGGATCAGAAGATACTACAATCACTTTTCAGACTAGAATAACTGCTAAATGTATGGCAAGTTACACTATATTTCAGGTATGCTTGTTCCAAGATGTAATAGTGTCACTTCTTATTTCATAGAAATTAGCTCAATATACAGCATTACTCAACCAAAAATATCACTGGAACATTTGCTGCCTCACAGTGAGCTCATATGGTTCCTCTGTCTTCCAAAGATTTTCTTTTCTGAATTTCTGACAAATATTCCCAGGACTTCAAGCAAGTTGTTTACCTTTTTGGCTAGTTGAACAGTGACATATTTTTAGTGCTAGTATACTGTGCCTTCACAGAACATGCTGTCCTCATCTCTCTACAAGGCTCTGCATTGGGGAGCACTCCTCCAAAGAAAACACATTTCTTTAACATTTCTTTTGTCCCCTTTGCCTTGTCCTAACTTTATGCCCTCTCCCATGCTGCTGACTATTCTTGGAACAGATTCTCTCTTCCTGTGCACTAATTAAGCAGCTTGTCTTCTAAAACACTTCCTCCAGACCAAAATATTTTAACAAAGGTAAAGCCAGTCTTTGTATTCAAAGCACAAAGCAGAATATCAGATATATCAGTCCCATTTTTCCTTCTGCCACAGAGGAATATCAAAGTAAGTCCATAGCAAAAACATTTTGGGGAGGCTAGTGTAGACACTGCCAATAGTCATAGGTTTACAATGTTTGCCTTTCAGATCAGTCAAATGTAAGCCAGCCCTGGTCCAGAGCCTGGCAAACACCTCAGTAAGGTGCTCTGCCAATCTCAGCACACTGTGGTCAAAGACTGGAATAGCACTGGGCTCTCATGGGTCATGCCGAGTTTCTCATCTACCTACACTCCCATTGACTTCTCTTCAGGGCCACTCTCAAACCAATGTGTTAAAATCAACATACTCTCCCTATTTGAGTCACTACTGGCCAGCAAGTAAAACTGGCTGTCTCCTTTTCTGATTTTGCCTTAATTTAGTCAGTTCTGTCAGTACAAGTGATCTTGAACACATCTGATGAATAGTCATCTCCAGACACTGCCAATATGACAATCCCAAATAGGCTGGCACTTGGAATCCCCACTCAGCTGTATTAGGTGCAGGTGGCAAAGTTTTGGTACTAGGGGTGATCTCTGTGAGGAGAGGCCAGGCCTGCCCTGTATTTGAGATGGATCCAACTGTCCCACTGCAAGCCATGGCCAGGCCCAACAGCCAAGGTGGTGGCACCTCTAGAAAACAAATATTTAAGAAAGGGCAGAAATGCCATAAAGGGAGAGAAGAAGGGAAGAAAGCAGGGAATGAGGGAATAACATGGTTGGGAATGGGAGGTGCTCCATGGCAGAGCAGATACATCCCTGGAGGGACTGCAGCCCATGGAAGATCCACACCAGAGCAGAGGAGAAGAGAGATAAGGAAGGAATAGTGGAGAGAAGCCACTGTGCACTGGCCCTGACCTCCTGCAGTGCTTGTTGACACACTGGAGGAACTGTGTGTGACCCGTGGTGATAACATGGGTACAGGAGATGTATCTGAAAAGATGTGAGCTAAAAAGGAGCGAAGCCGAGTCTGGAGAAGAAAGATGAAAAGTGTTTCAAATGTTTGTCTTTTTGTGTTTCCAAATATCCAACTTGGTAATTAAATGTTTATGCTAATTGTCAATAAATTGATTTAAATTCCTCAAGTCAAGTATTTTTTGCCTGCAACAATACTTTGTAAGTGATTTCCCTGTGTTTACCTTAACCCACAAATTTTGTCCTCTTGTTTTTCCTATTTTCTCTTCCAAGAGGGAGGGAGCAAGCAGCTGGGCAAGCAGCCAGAGCAAACTCACCTGATCAATAAAGAAAGCAGCGCCTTCTGAAAGCCTAGAAGCAGAATCCCAAACAATATATCTGAAATACATATAAGACATTTCAGACAATTCCATGGGTTAAGAACTGTGGTTTGAGCCAATCCACTAGACAGGCTTCCCCTTGTGTTTAAGAAGCTCTCTTGGTGCCTCAGTGCTATTTTAATTCTTGTGTTTTAGAAAGAACACTGTTGTTGTTGGGGAAAAAAAAAAGAAGAAGAAGAAGAAGAAAAAGATGCAAGATCCATCCCTTATTTCTTAAAGCGTAGCAAGATGGTAATAAAAAACTGTAAGCACTCACATTTGTTACTAAGCTTGGCAGAGACAATCCTGAATACTTGCAGGGCATAGGTCAAGGTAAAGAAGGATTTATTTTTTACATGGCTGCTTTTCCCCACAAAGCAAAACTTCTGCAGGCTGTTTGTCTAGACCCAGATGGAATATGCAGCAAGCTTCTCACAGGGCAGCAGCTTTCTCAAATGTTATTTTTATAAACTGCTAGGCATAGATCTTGCTGCAGTCATAATGTAAGTACTGATATTGTGTTATGAAAATATAGAAACACTACTATGGAAATTTTCTAGGCTTGATATATTCCTTCTTTCTAGGAAGCACGGGTAGGGCTTTCTGATAAACATAACTAATTTCATCAAGTTGCTCATTACACTACTGAAGAAACAAAATTAACAATAATAAGCCCAAACTTCTGTTTTGGCCGAGCTGTATTAAGGCCACGAAAAAATAAATGTAGAATAAGAGGGATCCATTCTATATACACTTTTCCCAGACATTGGAGAAGACAGACTACAACAGAGGCTTATGGCACAGACTTAAGCAAATTCAAAGCATGCATTCAGAGGCCAAATTTGGAATATACTGCTACTTTCCTCCTTCCTTCCTTCCTCCATCTCCCTTTTGAATCATAGCTATATTTCCCCTTCCAGAGAGTGCAAGAATGGGTTAATAATGGTTGTTCTGTATCACTTCCCTTTACCTGAAAGGAGTCTAACTTGCTAATCCCAGCAACCCCGACATTGATCAGTGCTGATTCAATACTTTCTTCTTGTTCATCAGTGCAATTCAGGGAAAAAATAAAATGCAGTTGTTATGGAGCAAAGACAAGAGCCACACAGCAGCAAGGCTAAATTTATTAGTATATGCTCAGATTCTAATTAAGAAATGCACTGAGACAGAGGGAAACAGTTACTGTAGCTAGATCAATGCAAAATCCAGATATCTACAGCATGATGTGGCCATTTTCAAAAACTTAGCAAGAAACAGATACTTTGTGTTAAAATTATCTCCTCTTTACAGGGTGGAGAAATTCTATATTTTTTTTATTAGCTCTGCTTGGGCTTTTGTTCTGTTATGTTTTGGTTTTGTTTTCTTCCTCTCTAGTGGAACAAAGTATTTAGATTCCTTCAGACTACTGAGCATTCAGAACATTGGCATTGTACCACAGCTCTCTCCCTGCCCCTCAGAGACTTCTTCAACATTTTGCAGGAGCTGCCATTGCTGCCTGCTTAGAGCTCATGTTCAAAGGTAAAAGGAGAGCAGGAAGCACTGTTGAAAGGAAAGAGCTGACACCTGAAGAGAGAGGGATGCATCCAATACTTTCTCTCATGGCTCAAAACATTTCTTGTTGCCACAATGATGTGTGTATATGTGTATATGCTGCAGGAATATACGGACATGTAAACTGTATTAGAGTGGTTAATATGATAGCTTGACAATCCTGAAAGGTGAAGGCAGAATACATAAAGTAACGTGTTTCATGAGACAGAACTGCTTGTGACTAATAAGGTTTATTTCCAGTGCTCTCCACTGGAATTAAAAGTTATGTGACTAACACTAATTTTAGTAAGAGGCAGGCATGTGTAATCTTACCCTTCAAAACAGTGGCTCCTTACTATTTCGAATCACACAGAAGGACCATTTAACTCCCTTAAGAAGAAATTTGGAATCCAGGCTCTGTATAGAAATGCATCTCCTTGTCACTGCTTATTCTGAGATCAACCTGAATACTAACCTAGTTTCAAACCAAATGAGAGCTGGCAGTGTTTCGATACAGAAAAAGAAATTGTGCTTTTTTTCACCATAGAAAACAGAAAAGAAGCACATGGAGGGAACAATAGCTGGCAAAAGGACACAAATCATGTTCTGTGGATAAAGATGAACACAATTAGCCTGAGTAGATAAAAATTCCCAGTGGAAGAAAATAATTTCCTGAAAACTTACTTCATCATTACTCCACTCTTTTAATGTTCTTCTTTAAGGATGATAAATCATCATTTATATGTTTGGAAGCCCTTCTGCTCAGGCACAATAGCATCAGTTGCCAAATACTCTCTCACCTCAGTTTTCTAGCCATAAGTTGCCTAATATAGCTGTCTGTGCTCTATTAATTTATTCTGTGTAAACATTCAGACAGATACTAAAATGAGAGGCACTCTACAAAAAGCTAAAATAGAGAAAGAATCTTGGGTTCATATACCACATTAGTGGCAGTCTATCCACAACCAGAAAGCAAGATAATAAAAACTGCTTCCCAATTGAGAAATGTATTATTACAATATACTCTAATACAGACAGATACTCAATAGCAATAAATAAAAACTTTGTACTAATCATGGATTCCTCATTTGGCTTTGTAAAAGATTCTGTTTGTAAGAGCTGTAAAATATTAGGGGCATAGCAGTTCAGTGACAGGAATACGACTCCAGTAAGAATTAGTGAAAGTTTGAAACTCTAGTAATTTTAAATGATGAAGAAAAAACAATGAAAAGATATTAAAAGGCCTCATGTAAGCAGACAAAACAGTACAAGATTTCCTCTAGAGTGCCGTGTTGTCAGTGCTCTACATCTCTAAGCTACATTACTCTATGTTTAACACTTAAAGAAGTGTTACAATAATACCAGTGATTTAGAGGGTGAACTTCAATGCATATTGGGTTTCAGTTTTGGTGCATTAAGCTGAGGTGAGGTTTCAGATAACATCACATTCAAGATTTAATTAGTTATAAAATCCCATTTTAGAACAGTCTTTCCTCCATTTATACTATCATCTATTCAGTGATATTGATTTGATTCTAGAATTGGAACAATTATCTCTTCCTGATGTTGACATGTTCTCCCTTCTTAGAGCTGCTCCTTCCAGCCTTCTCCTTCCAGCAGGCCTCAACAGCCCTTTCAGCTACCCCTGGGCTCAACACCTCATGGGGCTCTCCTCAGAGGTAGATTCATTTCAAGACCTTCATGATCCTCTCTTTGAAGTTGCCCCAGGGTGATGCTGTTTTTCACTTGAGCCCTACAGGCCTAACAGACCAAAAGGTAGATAGGTCCAAAAGAGAGACATCAACATATGTACATAACTCTTCAGGATAATATTAACCCTTAAATTGTATGTCAATTTGCAAGAGCTTTTTGACTTGTTGGATTAAAGAAAGATGTGGTCCAGAGTCAGCCAAGGTAAGCTTTAAACTCTAAACTTAGATTTGGCAACAAAGGGCTCTGGGTAAGAACAAACCTGCAAAAGGTTTGCTGCACTTGGGTTATTTTCCCTGAAGCAGGTTAGCTGTAAGTATCACTAACTGAATTAAATATCCAGTTTGTGGAGATAAAATGCCAAAGGTTGGTAGTCCAGGTCTTGGATCTACAGATTTTCTCGTGAATTTTTGATTCCTAGCATACTATCTCAGTACTGTTTAGCAAAGATTCTTTCCTGTAGCTTAAAAATAGCAGAGTGAGAAAATGAATCAAAGAGTGAAAACAACATATTAAAGGTTGTACCACAAGCCAATTGTTGAACCTAAAATAAAATTCAGAGACAAATTTAGCTCCAGTGGATGAAGAGTCATTGCATGTAATGAAGTCACAGCCTGCACCATTGCTCATTTAGTTCACCCAAAGGATTATGATTTGGATGTATTTTGTGTTAAGCACTGTAGCATGAGAACTACTAAAGCAGGTAATGACCAAAAGTAAAAATAAAACTTCCTGTTATATTTCCATAACCGTAATTAAAGCACTGGCTGGAAGCACAAAAGAAGATGTGGCCTGTACATTCTCAAGGAGAAAGGTATTTCAGAGACAGGCATCGTAAATTTACCACTCCTGCCTTTCATCCTCCACTTCAACATTGCAACAGTCAACGGTCAACACTTCTGCCATTGCAAGGCATACTGCAGTGAAGTGTCCAGATGGCCCCCAGTCTAGACTGCTTTATAACCAAGAAAAGCAATTAGAAGAACAACTCTTGTTAGGAAGGGCATTGAAGGAGTCCAGGCAGAAAGGAACAGAAGAAGAAATACATCTGTAGAGTACAGAGACTAACAGCCCTCTTTACAACAGATAAATTACTGATGAACTAGAGGTAAGTGCACCCAGTTTTCCAAACTACAGAACTCATCTTGACAATGAACTCCCAGATTTCAGAAGGGCTTGTGTGTTTTAACTGAAACAGTTGACAGACTATTTATTAAAAGGATTGAAAAATGCTCCCTCACTGTGTTCTATTGTTTTCTGCACAGCGAAACTCCTTTTCAAGATGAAGGGATGAGGTGTACATCTATCAAAAATGACTCACAACCATTCCAGTGTGGTGGAAGATAGGCTGTTTGAATTTTCATAGGCTGAAAAAGTCATTGCACTGAGGTCTCATTTCCCTGAAAACAGCACATCAGTCTTAAACTGTTACAGACAAAATTCAGAAGAGTAACTTCCCAGCATTGACTGATTTTGAAGATGATTATTTTTGGTCAAAATAAAGTTTGATGAGGAATATAAGCTGAAATAAACAGTAGCACAGCATTTGCTAACCCCATTTTCTCTTCCAAGATGCTTTTTCCACCATGCTCTTTGCATGCAGCCGGTGTAAATACTGCAAGTTCTGAATTCTTACAGCGCCTACATTCCTTCATTTCACTTCTATCATCAGATAATATACAAAAACTTCTTCAGATTTGAAATAGAGGAACCGGAAACAAAGTAAAGTACTCACCAGTTTCATAAGGATAAGGCATTATGGATGTATTGCTGACAAGCATTAGTGTATGTCTAGCTTTTGTTATTCTTATGTTGTAAAGTCCATTTTTAGTTAGTATGCTTCATGAGAATTATGAAGGATAACACATTACCTGCAGATCTCTTTTACTAGTATTTGACCATGCATGCACCCATAAACTTAGTGATAACTGCAAAATTTTGTTGTGCATCTAGGTTTTGTTTTAAATCACATCTAAATTTCAGAATGCTCAGATTTGAAATGTACATTCAATTGCTTACATAGTTGAAATAGAGTATGCATAAGTATGTATATATATTAACCAATCCCATGTTGATGTACAAGTACCCCTCACACACTGTGAAACTGTGACTCTCAGCCTGACGTTTTAGGTGTTACACGCAAAAGAACAGACAGTGAGCTGAGTGTGTTTGCATGCATTTGATATTGATACTGCTCTGAATTTGTAAATCACTGCTCTACAACACATCTTTTTTAATGTAGAAGCTCTCACCATACCGATTACTTTTTTCCTGAGCAAGTTATTCTGCTGCATCGAGAGCAAAACAGTAGCAGTTTCAAAGGATCAAATTCCCAAGTAATGAGAGAGGCACAAAACTGCAAAAATCAAATGAAAATTGTTTCAAGTCAGCATACACTGCATAATGTTTCTCTCCACAGCTACATCACCTTTGGTCTTTCAGTAACAAGATGATTTTGTGAATGACAAAAGAATTTGCAACATTTCTTCCTCTATGTTTTTCTGCAGCTAACTTACCAAAATGCTAATAGTACCGTCACATCAGCTTCACTTAATTTCTATCATCATTAATCACTTCTTTCAGCTTCTCAGCCTCACTTGTTTTTTAATTTCCATCTGGCTTCTTCTCTCTGAAACTTTCTGTCTCACAACCAACCTGCCATTTGCTATTATCATGTTTCCTCTGCCTGTATGTTTTCCTGTCCACTCAAAAACATTGTTTATGAATCACTGTTTCCACAGACTTAGTACAGAAGTACTGTTCCTGGCTGGCTTCTGTGGTACCAAAGCAGTAACAACCTATAGAATGCAGTAACAACCTAATAGAATGTAATTAGATGTACTGTCTTTATTGCAACAATAAGAAGTTCTTATTAAATTATTAAAACATAGGATTCCTTTCTGGTGGCTGAATTTTTATATTCATCAGACGTTTTGTTTTGGTGGAAATGATCCAGGAGACTGTTAGACTAAACTCTGAACACTGGAATTTCAGCTGATAAATCTTGTACCACCCTGAAATAATACTGTGTTGTATCGTCTTGAAATAATACAGTGCTTGTGCACCACTGGGTTGAATTTCATGCCCTGTCCTGACAATTCTGTTCAGAGACAGAATACCAGCAGATGGCAGATCAATCATTGCTCTAGCTGACTCCCCTGTGAAAGCTCTGGAGTAACACTTCAAAAAAATAAAAAAATATTTAAAAAAAAAAAAACAAAAAAAACAGCTTTTGCTTTTTACCTTACAGAAAGTAGCAGTAAATAACACTATATTAAAAATAAAATAAAATAAAATAAAATATAAAAAAGAAAGAAAAGATAGCATGTTAATAGCCTCAGTGGTTTCTTAGCAGCTGTAGTAATAATGCATTGATGTTGGCAAGTAAGAAAATGGAATAAAACTTAAAAAAAGATTGTGCTGATTTCCAGTATAATTTGATTAGATGTCAAGAAGTAGAGACAAAATATTTCCATCAGTTTTCCATTAACTTACTATGCTCAGAAATGAAGGTGTCAGATTTTAGGAACAAAGAGTGCAGACTTTTCAACACCATATATACAGAACTGTGAATAGGCTCTTGCTAGCTAACATCACTAAGGTTACAACACATTTATCTACATGCCAAATTTTGGATACAGTGAAAACAACTTCAAATCCAGAGTGATTTCGCTGTTTTGCCTATACTGTGATCTGAATTTGAATTTCTGGCTTCAAGAAAAGTATCGTCTGAAAGCCTGACACAGCTGCTAAAAAAAATAAGAACTGATGCTGGTATGGGACTGCAAAAGACAGAGTGCGGAGTGGTGGCTGCCTCACAGGAAGCAGACAGGGGCTCTCTCGGCTACGGCATTACCCCAGTGGTGAAGAGGTAAAGGTGGTACTCCAAGGAAACCTCTTACAACTTCATTGGACCAGCACGCTTTACTGAGAGCTCATTCACCAGTCCCACATTGATATCAGGTATAATGCTACAGGTTTAATGTGAGCCAGGAGAAAGAAGAATGGAACAAGTAAGGGAACAGATAATAAAGCAAATGGATGGGAAGAAAAGAGACAAAGACCATAGTTTTATGTCTTCCTCTGCATAGTTGCTCTCCTGTACAAAGTTTCTTTCCCTTGAGCTGCTTTGTATTCATTTTCAGATAAAGAATTCATGAAGACAAATCCTGCCACTGGTATAGTAATAAAAGAAATCAGAGCAGCCAAAAATTTCTAAAAAGAACTTCGATTTCTAAAAGAGATAGTAGCTAGGATGGATCTAATCTATCCAGAAAGGCAAACAACAAAGTTTAGGAAAGTTAGAGCTTTAGAAGTTGCTAAAAAATAAAGAACTTCCTATTAGCTCAGTAGGACTTCTACTCCTGCCCCACTCCCAGCTCAACCTTCCAAACAAGAACTGTTTTTTCCTGCATCTCTTTCAAGGTTAAGAAAAAGCCTATTGGTGTTTTTCAGTGAAAAGGAAGAAAGAAAAGAAAAAGTATATATAATTTTCATAACACTTAGAGGCTTTTTAAATCTAGAGCACACCATATCTCAGAGGTCAACATGCAAACAAGTTCTTTAAGCTCAACAATGGAAAGACAGGTAGCAGATGTACCTTTTCTGACAGTTCTTATTCAGTGAGGTGTGATTTGTTTACAGAGACATTGCATTTCTGCACAAAGTACTGTACTTTCTTGATACACAAGCTTCAGTGGTGAGGTCGCCACCATCCATGTTTCTGGCTGCTTGCTCACGTTCCCGTACAACAATCAGTGCCCAGCAGCTGTGTTGCCTGACCTGTCCTCAGCACCACTGCCAAAAGCCAGAGCAGTGAAAGGAGTCATCAAGCCTAGGAACTTGAAGCCTAGGAACNCTGGTGGCTTCACCTTACAAGCCAGCAAATCCTGGAGTACTCTCAGAAGCATGATGTGCCCACACTCAATGTCTGCATCAGTACTGAACTGCAAGATGAGGGAAGGTCTGTCTGGTTATGCTCATCTGATCTACTTCCAGCTAGAATCTAAATACGTGTCACAAAGTTTGAATAAAGACTGTCTGAATCTAGCCTATATTTAACTCATGATAATGACAGCTGCTGCATTCTGTAACTGTGCACTCCAGAGTGCTTTCCTTTCTATCTTTAGATGCGTGTGTACAGAACAAGCTGAAAGAATGGAGTTTGTTCTGTGTTTATTATAGAAACAGTCTCAGGTCATTCATAAGATTTCTCCCATATGCAAGGTAACAGTACTACTTGTATCGTTTTATGCCACCTTGGAATGTATATTTCATTTCTGTAGGGTCTGGAAAGATTTGCTAGATAAAAATGATTACAAAAACCATAAACTTTTCAATTAAATGTTGAGTTTTTACTTGATTTTTTCAGATGAGGTTGGAGCACAATTCATCACTGAACCCAGATATTGAATGATTAGTGCATGTACAGTGAGTCTAGTGACCCTGTACGTACCCATTTTTTGAAGTATCACATTTGTATGTATGTGAGAACATACTAGTAGTTAGTTTCTGCCCCAGATTGTTGAAAATGGATGTAGAATCACAGAATTATAGAATACTCCAAGCTGGAACGGATCCACAAAGATCATTGAGATCAATTCATATACAGGAATAACTGGTAGCTGATTAGGTAGGTAGGGCCATCATGGGGGACAGCTTGATTTATGTCTGTGATCTGGTTGATGGTTATTCACTTGCATGAAACAGGATTATGACAAAAGGAGAGACAGCATAAATCAGCCAATGTGCGATGTTGGGGATACCTCCTTGTAGTCCAGGTGGCATCATTCTGTCAGTGCATCCCCTTCCTAACAAAGAACATGAAAGCTCCTGTTTTTACAAAGCACTGTTTTGCAGTGAAATACTTCCAGCCCTGCTTAATCACAGAGAAGTGAATAGTTGCTTTTCTGGTTATCTACACACTGAAATAGTGTCAACATTGCTTTTATCATCAACAAGATGAGCAGTGGCATGTGTCCAGCTCCTGTGCTGAAATGTTCTGTCAATACTGTGGGGGTAATGTGTATTTGGAAAGAACAGAACTCTTTCAGCCTTTATGAAGTTCAAACTGTTCTTAAAATTCACACAGAGTGTGTGGGCTGATCACTGCAGTAGCTAAACATAGCATTTTTAACCTCTAATTTGTGCTGCTAATTCACATATGTTTGGAGGTCCCCAGAAAGGTCACATCAGAGGCAGCAGAAGCATGCAAGCACAGCTCCTCTGGGAGGAATCCTCTCATCTTTCTAGCTGTGCTGGGGTTGCTAGGGACAAGCCATGCCTTGCATGGCCTGGACTCAGTGCTCAGTCACACTGTTGTATGGAGCAAGAGACCTGTTAAGGAAATGTATTGGGCGAAAATGCTGCAGCGCTCACGCAGGAACCTTCCTCTCCTTCACAGCTGCTAGTGTATCTATACCTCTTCCTGCTTAGCCTCAAAAAAGATTGTAACCACAGTGCAAGATCAAGTTGCCTTCAAATGTCACCCATCTCTACAGATGATAACAAAGTTGCAAGAGCTGGAGGAATTCTGGCTGCCCTACACCAGCGGTGTAGCATCTGTAAGGTTGCATGGGATAAGTGATAAAAAGAGGCGACTGAAGACAGACAGAAGCAGAGCGCTGAGACATGAACACGAAAATGTGATGTAATATACAGCACACATGCAAAGTTTATTTCCATTTCCTTCCCCAAGTGTACAAACTGGACTGTCCCAAATTGCCCATGACCTACTAGAGAGGCAAGAACCCATTATAGAACACAAGCAATATGGGAAGATAGTGAATGCAGTCTTAGAGACTCAGCTACAAGGCCTGCAGGTGCAGACCCTAACACTTTTTATTTCTCTTAACTGCATTTAGAAATGGGATGATTAGAACTGAATGTGGCGCTCATGATGCAAGTGCATCATGGATGTGTGCAGCAGCAGAATGGCCTTTTCCATTTGGTTTTTAACCCCTTAGCTGACACTCTTACCCTTTTTAACCACTGTTAAGTTTTGTAGAGTTCAAAGAACCATCCATAGCAATCCCAGGTCCCTCTTGGAGCAGTGAAATACAATGCCATCCCTGACTGAATATATTAGAATTTCTTTCCTCAAACTGAAGAAATATGCATTATTTCACATTGCCAACACTGGATTTTATTTATCGTCTTATCATCATTTTGCAGCTTTCGTTTTATCTAGTCTGAAATATCTAGAGATGCAATTTGCACACTCTGTCATCTGCATATTCATCTTGTCTGAGTCACTCCAGACCATTCCTGTCAAAACAGTAAAATTCCAACAAGGACTCCAGCTGAATCACGCCAATAATGCTAACACCCATTCCTAATCTCCAGTTCTCCTTCAGACACTTACTGATGTGCGAGATCTTCTCTCTTTCTTCATCACAGCTTGATTTTCTTATGGCCTTTAATGAGAAAACTTCTCAAAAGCTTTCAGAAATTCAGAACATTATATCATTAGATATCTACTCTACCTATGTTACATGCATGCTCAGAGAGCCTCAGCTAACTCCAAAAGATTTATGAGGCAAACCCTCAACATGTTCTTAGCTCTGTTAGTGTCTTCTAAGCCTACATTTGCTCCTTTGGGTCTCATTCTAAATAGTCTACTAATTTTTATGTCCTCTCTAACAGTTGTAGCAGGTTGTTTTATGCCCACAAATATGTTGAATTTGAGTTCCTTATGGAGGCAAAGTAAGAAACAAGAGTTACACATTGAACTACCAAGAAACAAAAACTACATACAGAGCTACGTTTTCTTTACTGCTCATAATTATATCAAGAACTTTTACTCCACTTCTGGATTCTCTGATTTGTTTCAAACATATATGATGTCTGACTGTGTAAACATACTGTAATAATAATTTACATAGATACTAACATTATAATGCTTATCATAATTGACACTAGCTAATATAAAGTATATGTTATATATAATATATAAAGAATAATAAATAACGTCAGGTGTTATGTGAGTAACCATATAAAGTGAAATCACTGATATTAAGACTACTTACTAAGATGCACACAAACTATATCAAGAATATTTCAAATAGCTGAACCTCATTACCAGGAATATTGAAAGAAATTATGTATAACCTCATTCACCAAATCACTAAAGAACTGTTATGATGTATTTATGAGAAACTAAGTAAAAGGAGTACATATATCTTGGGGACTACAGATCTATGAATTGCTTTGGAAACTGACAAACTACAAAGGAGAAAAAGCAATAATTTGGATGGTTATAAAAAACAAGCAATTGCATTAACTCAGGAAAGGGAAGGAATACTTTGAATACCAAAAGAACTCCCATTATGTGCCAAAGGGCTATATTCTGTATGAAATATTAGTATCAGCATTCATCTGTGAATCTTAAAATATTTCCAATAGGACATGTATTACTTCTATTTGTAAACTATCATGCTGACAGTTTAATGGTTTTGCCCAAGTCACCCAGAAAGCTAATAGTACAGCTGAGAATTAATCAAAGATTTTCTGACTCATTTCGTATCATAACTACTGCATTTTTTCTTGGGCAGAAGCAGGCTGGAATGTTCCTTTCAAGTGAAGTAGGTATAACAATCGGAAGCTTGCCTAAAAATAAATTAGTTATCTTGGCTATTTCTGTTCTTGCAGAAACAGCCTGAGCCACCTATCAATAACCTTGTTTTCAGTTCATAAAAATGTAGGCCATTTTCAAGTGTTCAGTCAGGCATGTAACTGCTTACTCACCCAGAATCACCATTCACCTTTTTCCACATTTAGTCTGAGACACTCTCCTTATGGCTAGTCTGGGATGCTTCAAAGTAACTTAATTAAAAGGGAAATTGCTCATACTCCAGTTTAATATTCAATTATTTCCTTTAAAAAAACAGTTACAAGTAATTTGCTCTCATCTGTGGGAATGTTTCAGCAATAGATGCCTATTAAACTAACCAGTTTGGACAGCTTTTCATCCACTCTGTCTCTAGAAAGACTTACCTCCAGTTACGCCGCCTCCAAGGAAACCATCACACAGGTCACTTCTAGAAGTTCTGGTTCAAAGAGAGAATCCCTGAAGTGAACCATCGGCAAATTAGCAAATCAGCATTTGCCAGGTCTGCAGCAGTGCTTGCAAAAGAATTGCTTATGGTGATATAGACCCAAAAAATAGATGGTACCAGCTAGAAGAAGGGAAATTACATGAGCTACTCAAATCTAGAAAATCCGCAGCGAAATCTATGTACACGTGGTACATAGGGTGGGTAAAAACCATGAAGACAATTCTAGACATTGATATTAAGCCAGTTCTTGGGCTGCAGATCTACTCCAATGAATCTGTCCTCTTGCAGTGAAAGTATATCACTCAGGTATCTCTCTTCCCAAGTTCGTATTTACTCCAATAACCCTGCTTTCCAAGTCCATTAGACTTTAGTAGTAATACAGTCAGGACCTACTCTGCATCCTTCTTCCTCTAGAAATAACACTGTCTTCTCTCTATTTTCAGTGAGCAGATGTACATGTCAAAAGTAAACTGTGGTGTTTGGAAGGCTGTTTTAAACCAGTCCTTGTAAGGAAGCTAAGTTAGTAGATACATTCCCCAGAGATAGCCTATAGTCTCTGAAAAAATGCTGGGTCCTCAAAAAGGAAATACAGAGTCTAATCTATAACTCCTGCATCACCATCTAGAGAAGTTTCTTTCTTTCCACTGACTACAAAGGCTTTTAAGGAGATTAAGCATCATCTCAACTTGGTATGTAAATACTTCAGGGTGCCTAATATGTAAAAAGGACTGCAAACAAAAGCAACAGAATTAAAGGCAAGTTACACAAAGCAAGCAAAAAGCTGACAGAGCTTACTCTGAAAACTTTTTCCACCCTTGCAATACTCTTCCCGAAGATTGTTCCAAGTTGGTCTCCAATCCCAGCCAGCAAGAAGCCAAATAGTGGAATCCCAAAGATGGCATACAAGATGCAGAAAACCTTGCCTCCAACAGTGCTTGGGGCAATGTTTCCATACCCTGTGGAAAAAAACAGTTGTTGGAAACTTTGAATATATACATGGCTATTTAGCAGAACTAATGGGCTGTTACTGAGACGTCTTTGTTCCAAATGTAGTTCTTATTTACAGACTTTCCATGGCATGATGTCGCTTCCCAGGCAAGCTACCCATTGAGATTTAGTTCTTCATTTGTAGACTCTGTTACCCATATTTTCTATGGATTTGAGTCCTATCTGAAGTTGTTTTGTGATTAACTAATCTGGCTTGACTTATCATGGCACAAAGATCACTACTGAGGGCTGGCCTGGTGCCTGCACACTGCTGCTCCTCTCGGGCTCTGCCAATTATTTCATGACAGGAGTGTGATTCACCTGACAAGACTCATTTTCAGTGGTTAGCTCATAATTGCCTCACCCCTCCTCACCCTGTGTGTAAAGACACTTGTGCTGCCTCTTAAAGCCAAAGAAAAGCATTTGTCAGATTCTGCAACACATAGGAAGAGAGGAGAATGTATTTAGGAACAGGAGTATGGGGAATATACAATATAGCCCTGTTTAACTGTAGACCAGAGATGGTTTGATCTGAAGGTGATCCAGGGACAACATGATTGTAATAACCATGTCTGCAACACTGGCAATGGATACATCCCTCTGTCATGGGATGGAGAAAGGGCTATGCTGACACACATCTCTACCTACCCTCCAAACCACAGTCCTTTTCATGGCTGCATCCGCGATCCCAGATTTCTCCTAAAAGTCCAAGAAAATTCAGGCTCCACTAGCCAGTGGACTGAGGATGACCAAGTAATCTGCTGAGTGTCTGCATAACAGGAATACTAACAGGGCTCTGGTGGATAAAATAAAATCATTTTCATGCCCAGACACAATATATAGACTTTATGCAGCCTATAAAAATCTCATTCATAGAGAACTTAAAGCAAATACGGGCAAAATTCCAAGCTCTTTTCAATAAGTTATTTAAATAGCAGATGCCAAAGAATATGCCTACATAAACTATGCCTGCACAGTGGCATTTATTTTAATGACTAATTTAAAAGCTTGTTACTTGGGTCTACTGAGTAAACAAATATTTAGGGAGGATTTTCTAAACATTTGGTTCAGAAATGTTTTCTTTATCTCCACCCCCTGGTTTCATGCTGCCATTAAAAATACATGGTAAAGTAGCTTAGTGTACAGAGGAACACACAAAGCATTGAGCTCTATGTAATCACTCCTTCATCCTCATTCTGACAACAAAGGCATAAGACTCCACTGATCTAAAGGTACAAAACTCTATTGTTTGGGCTGATCACCACAGCAAGTCTTGCAACTGCATCAGGATATTTTGTTGTATTCACTGTGAAAAGAACTTGCAGAATTCAGTCAGACTCTCACGCTTTAAATCAGAAGAATACTCAAAATCAATGCAAATAAAAAGCAAAAAATTGTCAATGAATTCTAAACAATAAAGTCTCTTGACCTCTAGCCAAGACAGCACTGAAATTAAGCTTACAATTATCAAACTATATTATCAGATAAACTTTATCATCAGTGTTACCAGTTTATCTAATATTTTTTTTCTTCAGATCAGATTCTGAAATCGCAACTGCCTCATCTTCAAGAGTAACTGCTTCACAGAGGACAGGACAGAAATCCTAGCACACCTAAAGTGAGCATTCAGAGGTCAAGAAGCTAAGTACGTTGGACAGTACAGGGGACACAGATGACAAGCACTCTTCAGGTAATGGAGGGAAATGTGAAAATATTTCAAGGCCATGAATTCTAGAATCGCTTTTTTTTTTTTTTAAACATAATCTACAATTCACAGAATTCCTTCCAAATAAGATATTAGTAGCATGAAAGCTAGGAAGGATTTCAAAATATGATGTGATAATTATGTAAATACATTTCCATTTGCAAGGACTAGAGTATAAGAAGAAATACATATATCAAATTTCAGAGCATAAACTCAAATTAATGGATTTACTTAGGAAGAAAGTTACTCTTATGGGTAAATTAACTTGTAATATTAAAATCCAAAATCTCAACAACCCTACAACAATTATTTCACCTGGTACTAATTCTTGATCTTTTCAGTGACAATTAAGACCACCCACATTAACATTAAGAACAGGCTTACAAAGCCTTAGCAACATCAGTGCTACTTGTTTTCAGTTCAGCATTGCTTTTCTACTTTAATTACAGAAACAGCTTCTGGTACTTACCCAGAGGCTCAATGCCCTTGATACACACCAGAGGCACGCCTTCTGAGAACTTAGAGAAATACAGATCAACCGCTTTACCGCTTTGTGATCTACTTTCCTCAAATGTATTTTGTAATCCAGCTCTCATCATGACTATGTATTTTAGAAGATAAACATAGTCATACCTATTGTTGTGATGACTGTTCCAGCAAAGAAAAAGGCACTTCCAAGGTCCCAATGACTACTGTTGTTAGAAGAATTTCCTATGGGACTGACTCCTGCATTATCTGCATCAATAGCATGCTGTAAAGAAAAAGACAACAAATCATCCTTATGTATGCCTTACTGTATCCTATGCAAATCAGTATAGGCTCCAAAAATAAATTTATAGAACCATGGGAACAGCTTGGATTTACGTTTTAATATCAGCTCAATATATATTAGTATCCTCTATACACAAGATCTGAATATATGACTGAACTAAATAGATATTAAAGCAGAAGACAGACAGTGCACAGACAAATGACAAAACATACAAAGCAGTTGAGAAGCAGAGGACCAACACCACAAGGACGGCCATAAATATTGTTCTTGCAGCAGTAACTGCCAAAGGAAAAAATTCTCCAGTGGGAACATCTGACTTCTGAAGCATCAAGAAGGATGGTAAATACAAATTATGTTCATGCAGTCAACTGAAGCTAGTCAGCCAAGGATTTTAATTCCCAGACAATTAATAATTGATGAAGTTATTTATATTTTATGCTAGCTAAAGTAAAAATTATATATATATATTCCATTTAAAATGAACAAATAACTGTGGAAGCATCACGAAACAACTATGTGACCAGGGACTGGGAGATGAAGAATGGAGATGGAGAGAATGGAGGATATCTGCAAGCATCCCATGGCTGACAAGAAGGGGTCACACAAGCCCTTTCCAGTAGCAAGTTAATGTGAGCAGGCTAGTTTCAAACTCAGCTTAAGCTGACATGAATCTGCTTCAGGAAGACAGAAGTGCACAAGCTGAAAGATATATTTTTCCCTGGGCTAGTATTAGCTAATCTCCTCCCCAGTTACTAGTTATACATCATATTGCCCCACAAACACTAGTGCCAGCATAGGGAAAGGAGGTGAATGAGAAGAAGCAGGTGGACGAGAATAGAGGATAGGTATTTCTAAGGAGATCTGTACAGGACAGGCCTTTTCAGTACTGCTGCTACGTGTCAGGCTAAGCTGACTATGAAATTACAGCATGAGCACACTCCAGCTTGGACCAGTTATGTTTCATGTGGGCATAAAGCCAGGGCTCTTCAGTGTCTGTCCATACTTGAGGAAATAAGGATATAGGGAAAAGAAGTGTTTAGGACCAAACTCTTTGAAAGGGTTTCTGTACCAGTTGGTGGCATATTGCAGGCACTGTGACAGCAAAGATCATTTGTTTGTTTACCAAGAAGAAGAGCATAAATCAGCATAACATACAGGTTGCCTGATTAAATAGGCCATGACACGCTGTCAGCTACCCTGGCACCTTACTTCTGCCAAGGAATGCTGGTTGCCTTCCCCTCGAGTGTGTGAATGTCATCGAGCTAATTACAACACTTTAAGAACATTACAGCACTTTAAGCAATTGAGTTTACACAGTTTAGCAACTCTGTTAGGGCCAAGCTCTAACTGTTGAAGTGAAGAAGCATCCCATTGCCTTAGGTAGCTTTGAGCTTCTCAGGCTGCCTTTACATACACAACAAACCATCTTTTTCTTTAAAGCTTGACTGACATCATTCATTTATAAATATCCAGCTACTCCAATGCATCTGTTAAATACATGGTATTTTGTACACAACTATGGATGTACTAGGAGGACAGGAAGTGGGAAGGAAGAGCAGAGCAACTTAGCAGTAACCAGCACTTAAATATGCAATTTCGGTTCATGTGATGATTAAAGGATCCCTTCAACACCAGCACCACCAGGAGTTCACCTACACAGCAGTATCCTGCTAGAAAAAGATTCACACAAAACTCAAACAAGGACACTCTCAATGGCAAGACTCCCTCACTTCAGACATGCCATGCAATTTTACAAGTTTCCCATCTGTGAACATTCAGATTGGCTTTGCAGCATGACCTGAAGAGCTGCATCCTCAAGATATCCTGGATATCCTCAAGATATCCAGTTATCCTGGAGAAAGGCAAGAACCAATTACCAGAGCGTTAACAGCTCTGTTGGCAAGCCTTCCACATTCAAGACATTTCAAAACACTAGTTTCAGGTATTTTTATAGTTGAAGTATCACCAAAAGTAACAGGTCACGAAAGTACTCAAAGCTCTTTCACAGTTTCTCCTTTTCTGATCCCTTTTTTCTTCTCCAGTGGAGCTACATACTCACTGTACATCTTTTAAAATAGTTTTCATGAATTGTTATGTAATGAACAATTATTAGTCAGGGAAGGCAATCACCAGGTATATCCCAAAGGGCTGAAATTTCTTGCTATTCACAGATAGGAGTGAGAGGAATGACAAAACTACAAAAAAAAAATACAGGTATTTAATTTTTTTTAGAAAAAAAAGAACAAAAAATAAAAACCCATCAAATCAGAGAAAAGTTCTACATATTTCTAATTAAAAATGTGAGTTAAAAATGATCAGTTCCCTATCATTGTACAGATGTGTATTTTACTCTTGGCCCCTTTGGTATCAGCAAAGTCACCTCAGTAACACCTCAGTAACCAAAAAGACCCAATCCAATGAATCTGCATTGGTCTGAAGACAAACCCCACAGCAAAAAGCCCAGAAGAGGTGTTGATACTGGGATGACTGAGTCCTGTATTCATAGAACCATAGAATCATTAAGGTTAGAGAAGACCTCTATGATCATCCAGTCCAACTGTCCACCTACCACCAAGACTGCTCGCTAAACCATGTTCCTAAGTACATATCTGCACGTTCCTTGAACTTGTCCAGGGATGGTGCCTCCACCACCTCCCTGGGCAGCCTGTTCCAGTAACTGACCACTCTTTTGGAGAAGCTGTTTTTCCTAATATCTAGCCTGAACCTACCCTGGTGAAACTTGAGGCTATTAATCCTGACACTAGTTACACAGGAGAAGAGGCCGACCTCCACCTCGCCACAACCTCCCTTCAAGAAGTTGTAGAGAGCAGTAAGGTCTCCTCCAAGCCTCCTCTACTCCAGACTAAACAATTCCAGCTCCCTCAGCTGCTCCTCAAAATACTTGTGCTCCAGACCTCTCACCAGCTTCATTGCTCTTCTCTGGACATGNTCTCCTCCCCAGTTACTAGTTATACATCATATTGCCCCACAAACACTAGTGCCAGCATAGGGAAAGGAGGTGAATGAGAAGAAGCAGGTGGACGAGAATAGAGGATAGGTATTTCTAAGGAGATCTGTACAGGACAGGCCTTTTCAGTACTGCTGCTACGTGTCAGGCTAAGCTGACTATGAAATTACAGCATGAGCACACTCCAGCTTGGACCAGTTATGTTTCATGTGGGCATAAAGCCAGGGCTCTTCAGTGTCTGTCCATACTTGAGGAAATAAGGATATAGGGAAAAGAAGTGTTTAGGACCAAACTCTTTGAAAGGGTTTCTGTACCAGTTGGTGGCATATTGCAGGCACTGTGACAGCAAAGATCATTTGTTTGTTTACCAAGAAGAAGAGCATAAATCAGCATAACATACAGGTTGCCTGATTAAATAGGCCATGACACGCTGTCAGCTACCCTGGCACCTTACTTCTGCCAAGGAATGCTGGTTGCCTTCCCCTCAAGTGTGTGAATGTCATCGAGCTAATTACAACACTTTAAGAACATTACAGCACTTTAAGCAATTGAGTTTACACAGTTTAGCAACTCTGTTAGGGCCAAGCTCTAACTGTTGAAGTGAAGAAGCATCCCATTGCCTTAGGTAGCTTTGAGCTTCTCAGGCTGCCTTTACATACACAACAAACCATCTTTTTCTTTAAAGCTTGACTGACATCATTCATTTATAAATATCCAGCTACTCCAATGCATCTGTTAAATACATGGTATTTTGTACACAACTATGGATGTACTAGGAGGACAGGAAGTGGGAAGGAAGAGCAGAGCAACTTAGCAGTAACCAGCACTTAAATATGCAATTTCGGTTCATGTGATGATTAAAGGATCCCTTCAACACCAGCACCACCAGGAGTTCACCTACACAGCAGTATCCTGCTAGAAAAAGATTCACACAAAACTCAAACAAGGACACTCTCAATGGCAAGACTCCCTCACTTCAGACATGCCATGCAATTTTACAAGTTTCCCATCTGTGAACATTCAGATTGGCTTTGCAGCATGACCTGAAGAGCTGCATCCTCAAGATATCCTGGATATCCTCAAGATATCCAGTTATCCTGGAGAAAGGCAAGAACCAATTACCAGAGCGTTAACAGCTCTGTTGGCAAGCCTTCCACATTCAAGACATTTCAAAACACTAGTTTCAGGTATTTTTATAGTTGAAGTATCACCAAAAGTAACAGGTCACGAAAGTACTCAAAGCTCTTTCACAGTTTCTCCTTTTCTGATCCCTTTTTTCTTCTCCAGTGGAGCTACATACTCACTGTACATCTTTTAAAATAGTTTTCATGAATTGTTATGTAATGAACAATTATTAGTCAGGGAAGGCAATCACCAGGTATATCCCAAAGGGCTGAAATTTCTTGCTATTCACAGATAGGAGTGAGAGGAATGACAAAACTACAAAAAAAAAATACAGGTATTTAATTTTTTTTAGAAAAAAAAGAACAAAAAATAAAAACCCATCAAATCAGAGAAAAGTTCTACATATTTCTAATTAAAAATGTGAGTTAAAAATGATCAGTTCCCTATCATTGTACAGATGTGTATTTTACTCTTGGCCCCTTTGGTATCAGCAAAGTCACCTCAGTAACACCTCAGTAACCAAAAAGACCCAATCCAATGAATCTGCATTGGTCTGAAGACAAACCCCACAGCAAAAAGCCCAGAAGAGGTGTTGATACTGGGATGACTGAGTCCTGTATTCATAGAACCATAGAATCATTAAGGTTAGAGAAGACCTCTATGATCATCCAGTCCAACTGTCCACCTACCACCAAGACTGCTCGCTAAACCATGTTCCTAAGTACATATCTGCACGTTCCTTGAACTTGTCCAGGGATGGTGCCTCCACCACCTCCCTGGGCAGCCTGTTCCAGTAACTGACCACTCTTTTGGAGAAGCTGTTTTTCCTAATATCTAGCCTGAACCTACCCTGGTGAAACTTGAGGCTATTAATCCTGACACTAGTTACACAGGAGAAGAGGCCGACCTCCACCTCGCCACAACCTCCCTTCAAGAAGTTGTAGAGAGCAGTAAGGTCTCCTCCAAGCCTCCTCTACTCCAGACTAAACAATTCCAGCTCCCTCAGCTGCTCCTCAAAATACTTGTGCTCCAGACCTCTCACCAGCTTCATTGCTCTTCTCTGGACATGTTCCAGGGCCTCAATGTCTTTCTTGCACTGAGTGGCCCAAAGCTGAACACAGTACTCAAGGGCTGAGTAGAGGGGGACGATCACGTCCCTGCTCCTGCTGGCCACACTATTTCTGATGCAGGCCAGGATGCCACTGGCCTTCTTGGCTGCCTGGGCACACTGCCAGCTCATGTTCAGCCAAGCGTCAAACAATACCCCCAGATTCTTTACCTCCTTGCAGCTTTCCAGCCACTCTGCCCCAAGCCTGTAGTGTTAATGCAGTTGTTGTGACCAAAGTGCAGGACCTGGCACTTGGCCTTGTTGAAGCTCATCCTATTGGCCCCAGTCAATCAATCCAGACTATCCAGATCCCTCTGTAGGGCCTTTCTACTCTCAGGCAGATGAACACTTCCCCCAACTTGGTGTCATCTGCAAACTTACTGAGGGTGCATTCAATTCCCTCATTCAGGTCATCAATAAAGATAGTATTCCTAAAGCAAGCTCAGTCCAGACTCCATCTCCATCTGGAATAGGCTTCATCAATTCCACCTGTCAACATTCAGGCAGCAATATTTAAAGGATATGAGGCATGGGCCCACACTGTGTTGTCTAGTTCTTATTGTATAGAGCTCTAAGTCCAAAGAAGTGCGTAGCGAACACTGACTCGCCTCATCAGTTGTCAAGAGTTCCTCCCAGAACAGAAGATTGAAATAGTATATCTTGTCTAAGGATAAAATAAAGAATATTCTCCTTATATCAAACAGAAACTATTGGAGTTTCACTGTGTCAGTCCCTGCCCTAGCAATGCCATACAAGTGTTGGGCTCCAGCTTCCTGCAGCCCTGCCCTGCTCTGCCCTGCCACACGCTCCACTGAGCCAGGCCAGATGTCCTGGCGTGGCCTCAGCCCCTACCCTGCAGTCTCAGAAATGTGTCTGATAGCCTGGGCTGGGTGATGCCTCTGGCTGCCCCCAGCTATCAGCGATGGGGTCCCAACCTACTGGCTCTCTGTACCCTCGGGTGCAGGTAGCCTTCACTATGCCATGATACCCATGTATCTGAACCTCCTTGGTGCATGTGTGAGTACATGCCAGTCTGAATTATGTACCACATATCTTGATCACCAATTAAGACAATTAGCTCAAGAAAAAGTCTAGAGTCATGCCCATAGACAATGAGATAGCAGGAAGGTAGTGCAGATGATGAGGAGACAGGGATCAGGCAGACTGTTTCTGGCTTCTCCGGGAATAAATGCTTTCATCTGGTTCACTTGTTCATGTTTCTTTAATTTCTGCAGTAGACATCAAGCATGAAGAAGACAAATCTTTTCCAAGGATGAGTATAACATTCTTCTTCACTGCTGAGCTATTCAAAGGATGTACCCGTGTGTATCCAAGGATTGAAATTTGATAAGAACAGAAAATTCTTGCCACCTTTTTGTCTAGTTAAACTAATTCCTTTCCACAGAACATGTTAATCCAGTAATGATTATATTCCTTCACAATTTTTTTCCTAGCAGATTCCTATCAAGCATTGTCCCAATTGTCTTTCATGGTGAGATGTTCCTCTATTGTGATTACTAAGATGTTTTTCATTAATAAGCAGCTTTTAAAGACTAATTCCTTAATAACTCCTCTCTGTGCTCCCTACTGCTCTCCTCATTCTCACTGCCTCTCATACATTAAGAGATTAATGGATCCTCATTAAACTCCCATACTTTTCCACAACAGCATTGTCCAAAAACTAAGGGCATCATTTTTTTTTTCCAGGTAAAATTAAAAGTAGAAAGATTCATGAGCCCATTCCTTAAATATCTATGCCTATCCTATAAAGGTCTTTAGTTAACAATTAGTCAGACAGTGATCTACCCACAATTATAAAGTAATGTGATTGTCACGCATGCAACGTTACTGAATAGTACCATGGATCAGTCTGTGGGCAGACCTATAGCATCCAACAACGGACATGTGCAGAGATCTAGGCCCAGAGGGCTTAGCTCCCTTCAAATGTCTTATCTGAATTCTGTAAGCAACATAGGTACAGAACAGTCGCAGAGTTCTGCAGCATTCCAGGCTTTCTGTCTCCTATAGAACTTTTGCAGTATCTCTGAACTGAAGGTAAAAATTGACTTATACCAAATTAACCATGATCCAAGAGATCTTAAATCTTTTTATAATATCCTTTAGGGGGAATAAGGTAAAACAAAGATCAAGGGCAGAATGGAAGCTGGGACATGAGGATGACAACCTCCAGAGAGAGGAGTTTCAGTCATTAGATATTTGTCATTCTTTTTCTTCACAGCACAAATAGACTTTTCCTGTCTTCTGTAACAGGCAAGTCTGCCCCATAGTTAACTCAAAACACTTTTCTTTTCAGCTCCATCCAGACCTTTCTTCTAGCACACGAAAGGCATCCAAATTCTGAGCCAGCAGTGTGCCCTGGTGGCTAAGAAGGCCAATGGGATCCCAGGGTGCATTAAAAAGAGTATTGCCAGCAGGTCGAGGGAGGTGATCCTTCCCCTCTACTCTGCCCTGGTCAGGCCTCAGCTGGAGTACTGTATCCAGTTCTGGGCTCCCCTGTATAAGAAAGACAGGGACCTCCTGGAAAGAGTCCAGCGGAGGGCCACAAAGATGATAAAGGGCCTGGAGCATCTCCCCTATGAGGAGAGGCTCAGTAAGCTGGGTCTGTTCAGCCTGGAGAAAAGAAGGCTGAGAGGGGACCTGATCCATGTTTATAAGTATCTTAGTTGCGGGAGGCTAATGGAGGTGGGGAACCTCTTTTCGGTGGTCTGTGGGGACAGGACAAGGGGCAATGGCCTTAAGCTGGAGCACAGGAAGTTCCGCACCAACATGCGGAAGAACTTCTTCACGGTGCGGGTGACGGAGCACTGGAACAGGCTGCCCAGGGAGGTTGTGGAGTCTCCTTCCCTGGAGATATTCAAGACCCGCCTGGACGCCTACCTGTGCAACCTGCTGTAGGGAACCTGCTCTGGCAGGGGGGTTGGACTCGATGATCTCTCGAGGTCCCTTCCAACCCCTGCAATTCTGTGATTCTGTGATTCTCTTCATTTTACAAAGCAACACTCTGAGAAGACAGCAGGCTTATAACAGTAGTGAACCTGTTGAGCAGCTGAAAACTGAAATATCTTCACAGGATGTTCCCTCTCTTGTTTATCTTCAGGGAGAAATTAGTTCAGAACACTAAGCAAAAGTGCCTGTCTGAAATATGAACTCTTACCCGCACAATTAGCCAGTAAAGTCTGACTTGCTTATTTCCAACTCCACTTCCTTTTCAGCTCACAAGCTAACTCATTATAGCTGCTGTAGTCATTAGTGGACATGGGTAATATGATTTAGTTCCCAAGCGGGTGATTTTTTAATTTTTTTTTTTTTTAAACTATAATAATGCGCAATCCTAAATGAAACCCTGACGGAAAACAGGGAAGAAAACAGGCCACCAATAATCTATGAGGGCTGCTCTGAAAGCAATGCCTCCTGTTTTATTATGTTGGCTCACAATGTCAGAGGTGGATGTTGGTGGTATAGCAGTAGAGGTTGAACCTTCCCACCAATATCCCGTTCCATGTTGTTGCCGTGTGACAGATGGCAGCAGAGGGGCACTCTGACCAAATGGCATCTGACATGGAAGTGCGGATGGAGTAAAGGTGTGGCACTGAATTCTTCCATGTGGAAAAAAATGGCACCCATTGACATTCCTCAACGCTTGCTGAACATTTACAGAGATCAAACATGAGCATAGTGAAAGCTGGACTGCATGGGCAACATTTTCCTAGCAATGACATTGTCACAGCAACTGTGAAACAGTGGGTCTCCTCCACTGGAGTAGATTTTTATAGGCATGGCATGCAGGCTCTTGTTCATCACTGGCAAAAATGCACAGCTAATGGTGACAACTATGTTGAAGGACAGTGTTTTGTAGCTGAGAATATGCTCTATCAGATAGTATTATTGTATTTTTGTATCTGTTGTAGTTTCTACGGAAATAAAATAGGAGGCATTACTTTTGGAACAGCGTATGTAAGTAACTTCTTACAGCAGCAAACCACTCTTATGTCATGACGCAGGGCTTATTAAAAAAGTAGTGCTCATTACAAAAGCTTTTACCCATGCATGGCACATAGGCTGCACAGAAAGAATATCAATACCCTTGTCAAGCCCACAGGAATTACTGTGCCAAAACACTCTGAAGGTCTTGCCTGCCTCTCCTGATTATAGATAACATCTGATCTTTCTGAGAGACATAACCTCCTCATAAAACCTCCAAGTGTGTATTATTACAAAGGCAAGGTGACTTCTTTTTTCACCCCAGGTACAAACAAGCTTATTCCATGTCATGAGAAAAAAAATCTTCATAGTATCATGTAAGCACATTTAACTACTGTTTTTTTTGTTGCTTTTTTCCCCCAACTTGATGTCCTATCACCTCAGTCCAGCTGCCTTCTGTTATATTTTCAAATGGGTACAATACAGCTAAATTCAGTTGAAGTTACTGAAGTTTCATTCTTTTTTAGCATGTTCTAAATTTCCATTCTCTCACAGTCTGAAAATTCATCTTCAAAAGCACTGGAATGAAGCATCTGATTTTTTTCATTTTCTTGTTCTGCCATTCACCATTGAGCCAAGTAGTAGATCCCATAAGGCAGTAAATAATGAATTTGTTTCACCGCAAACAATGTCTTCAGAAGCAGAAATGAGGTTTAAAAATGCACAGTGTAAGAACTTCCACTTCAGGTGGAAGATAGACTGTGCTGTGCAACATTTCTGTGTGTGCAGAAAAAATCTCTGTCACTGTGTTAGTATTAGATAAATTTGGACTAAATCTGAGAGATAAATACAAATTTAAAATCACTGCAATCTAGATTTGCATCCTCCCAGGCATTTACAATGCTTTCATCACTACATCACTTCTGAAATCTATGAATAAACTTTACTGTCTGGGCTTAGCAGTATCAGCTGGGCAATTCACATTTGCATGGCCCTGTGCCATTATTTGCAATGGGATATTGGAGGTAAATTTGTAAAACATATCTGAACATATTGAATTTTTCACATCTTCCTTGTACAATACCATACATCTTCCAAAGGAGAATACTTAAAAGATCAAAATTTTTTCTGTCATTAGCCTTACAAAGACACTCTTCTCCTCTTCCTTATAAGATTGTTTCAGAGCCATCTCTGCAATAAAAGGACACAAGCCAGTTCTAAGGTCTCTCTTTTTTCCACATTCTACAAAGCAGAGAGCCAAATTATCACAGTCATTCCAGACAATGTGATCTATGTTCATCTAAACGTAATCAGATGATGTTGATAACCAACAGTTCCCTTAGCCAGGCGATGATGACTGCACACAGCACAGCAGCCAGGAACCATGGAGGCTGTCACATCAGTCTGAAATCACAAGTGTAAGGGCAGATGCCACATTTGGTGCAACGCAGTAATCCATTCTGCCAGCTAAGGAGAAGCCACATTTGAGATCATTGACACGAAGGCATGAAAGCACAATGTCAACCCCCTGACATTATCTTTGAGCAGTGGTTCACTGTTCTGTGCAAGTCAGATACAATCAGACTTTTCTGTACCAGCACACCCAACTACATCCCCGGTGCCAGGTTTACCCTCAGACATACAGAAAAATCCAGAGGAAGTTGTTCTTTGTTGACAAATCTGTCTCAGTATTTCACATCACTTAGCCTTAAGACATTCATGTGCTAAGCTGCTAAACCCATTTAATTTACCTTTGCAAAATGATTTGCAGTTGCTCAGTACAATGCCCGAAGGCATACCGAAATCTCAAGAGATAATAAGATTTGTTCAGAATATTCACCTTCTAAACACACGGCATGCCTGTTTATTATCACCACTTCTGAGGTGAAAGAAAGAAAAGATACTGTGTAAAATTAAGAATTAAAACTGATACATAGCTTAGGCTAAAGAAGAGGGGCTGTTTAGAAGTCTGTGAACTGTGATCTGTTTTCAGGAGTCTACTCTCCTGTTGAGGTGCTTTGCTTGCCATATCTATTGTGCAATATGCTTTCTTTTCTTGCAGAAAGCAGAATGCACATGTGAAAGTAGTGACATTTCCCCCCTCTGCACTCCCCTGCCCCTTCCCCCCAAAAAAAAGAAAAAACAAGAACAGAAAATAAACAACTGTAATCCTTTAATCAGCCAGCATACAACATTACATCATACCTAAGGAGATGAGGGAAATGCTAATCTCTGTAAAACTGCCATGAGAATTGCATGTGAGCCAATATCTTCGACCAGAAGAATTCACACTGCAAAACAAGCATATTCACCTGTCTTTTGCAGACAGATGAAGAGTGTAATCAAAGCCAATCCTGATCCAAAAGTTGTGTAGTCACATCAGCACAATGCTGCTTCCTGCGGAAGCAGGTTTGGCTCCTTAGCTAAAGATCAGGCTGCATGAACACAGGTGCAAAGCTTCTGACTCAGAACATGCCTGTTTCCTGTGAACAGAGTAAAAGCAGGGAGAGCTTACATCTGTCTGCAAAGAAACGGAAAGATTTTGCTTTCCTTAGGAAAAGCAGAAGAGTATTGCTGTCTGGACACGGGCAAGGGAAAGGAATCAATTAAGCAGTGGGGAGTTGGCTGCAGAAGACCAACTACAAAGAAACAGAATGAGTTTAGGCTGAAAACTAGGAGAATGCTTTTGCTGTCACATCAGTGAGATACTGGATCAGTTTCCTAATAGAAGTACTAAGCTTATAACATCTCTTAAAATGAAGTTTGATTCAATTTAGAGTTATATAGCTCAGTTGGGTGGACAGACACAACAGCCCATGGAACAGCTGTGTGTTCTTCAAAACAGAAGCTGAAATCACAATGGGGCTCTGATACGACACCCCAGACTGCTCTTGGAAAGCGCAGACACAAATCCAGACCTGAAATATGAGGCTGAAGTTCAACTTTGGTGTTGGACACTGTTGAAATGTGTTCCTTCAGTATGTCACATTTCTTATCTAATCTATTTTCTCCAGGCTCTCTAATAGGTTTCCACACTGGATCCTAGAATGATAACTAGTGATCCTCGTCTGAAAACTGAGATCCATATTTTCTTTGTCTAGAATTTTAATCAGTGAAAGGCAACTCTGATAGACCAATATTGCATGTTATTCCATCCTTCATTTATCTCTACATATTTAGTACTTACTTCCTTCAAAATTTATTCTAAAGCTTTTCATATTAGACCAGACTGAAAAATCTGTAGTTCATAAATGCAGATTTTTTATTTAATTGTATACTTTCATCATCATTCATTTACCTAGCATCCTCAATAGCAAACCTGTAAATTACTGTGCCAGTAATTTCAAAATTCTTGATAGAATATTTTTCCAAAATTCCCACCTACCATTTTCTGTTGCTTCTCCTTGTTTCTGTGCTTAATCTTGGAGGAAGAATTAGACTTAATATCATTTGAAAACTTACAGATAAGAAAATGTTCTGAAAATTTGTCACCTCTCACAAGAACATGTACCAAATATTGAGTTCTGATTTTTTTTTTGCACACATTTTTAATTATTCTAGTGAAGACATTTAACTTTTATCTACAATGTTTTGGAGACATGGTTTCTGTTTCCAGGGCTTTAAAATGACTGAAAAAGAGAGAGACTGTTCTGCACTATGTCTTTTGCTAGTTTTAGTTCTGCTGCAGTAGGTAAGGCCCTGTGAACAACTTAGATCCCCAGCAGCTGATCAGCTAATCAGAGAACTCCCAAGCTGTTCACCCTAATGTCCAAGAAACATCGTCATCTTCACATGCCCTACCTGAATCAGTGTCTCCAGCTCTAGCTGGGTTACACAAACGTGTTCCCGAAGAAAGTCAGCCTTCTCCAGCGCGATGGTGTTCTTCTGCCTGCTCTCAAAGGGCTGCTCCAGGGCACGGAAGACGAGTCCTCCAGCTACCAGGTAAACCACAACCACAACAAAGATGGCCACCACAGTTTTCCACTTCATGACTGTCTGCAGGCCCTGAGAAGGTGCTTCCATGGTAGCGACAACTGTTGCTCGGGAGGAAACAGAGAGCCGTGGAGCCGCGTAATGCCCGTTCGTTTTGGGCTTGGGTTCACAAGCTGGCACTGGCGAGGGAACAGCCACTGAAACACAAAGCAAAAGCCCTTACTCAAAATCACATCCCTAAGGGTATGAATCTGATCTTCATACAGAGCTTTCCTAAATACCATTTTCAAGTTGCATCAACCACATTATTCACAGAGGTATAACTCTTCTCACCTGGAAGGGTCCACATGCATTTTGCCCATTCATGCACAAGTCACTTCAAGGGATTTTTCACTCATTATCTCTAGAATGAGACAGGCCAGCTGTATACACAGAAACTTCAGAGAGATTCAGAAAATCATTTATCCAGTAAGAACAAGAAAATTTTGACAAGTTAGGATATACGTTATACAAGGTGATGTTAGCTGAGGGACCCTGGCAGGTATTTATGTTCTTAAATCATTACACAAATAGTATTGATGGTGTTAGGAAACACAACTGTTAATGATCAGTGATCACTAACTGGCCTGGTAGCGAGAGAAACAGAAGATGCTCTGCAAATCAAAATTCTATTGGGCAAACCAGCAAAAGCAGTGCTGTGTTATTCACAAGGATCCACAAAAACATCACTTCTAAAAATTTTCTTAAAGCCTGGGAGCTTCAAAACTTTTAATGTAAATCATTCTTCAGCCAAAGCATACTCTAGCTACCTGAATGTAAAAGTCACTCACATGCCAAGCATGAACAGGGGCCTTCCATTAGTCAGGTCTCTTAAACTTAAGAACATAACTAGAAATGCCCAAACCAGTATGGCTTCTCAGTGCAAAACAGAGCATGGTGTAGAGTGAAACAAGCACACCAAGATGGATGGTGGATCTACCAGCTTGGGACTGAGACTGTATAGCCCCGTGACCCTAGCACCACATCACAGCTAATGAGCCCTGGCTTTCAGCCAGACTTATTGGCCGGACCACTGTGCCAAACTACCACGGCATCCAAATCAAAGCTGGCTTGCTTCCAACTAATTCAGGGGACTCAGCATCACACTTCCCTCCTCCTTGTTGCTAGTGTTAGCAACAGCAGGATAAGGCCTGGTTCCTCAGCATCCACTGGTGTAATGGTACCACATGCAGGCTTTAAATATGCTGAATTCATTTTAAACCAAATCCTTGCTGTATTCTTACCACAGTGCAGCTGCCACTGGCCTATAATTTATTTGAAACCATTCATTTGATTTACTTAATTTCAGACCTAGGTCAGATTACCATTAAAATACAATCTCCTCAGCTGTATTCTCTGGACTTATTTCCAAAGCGTCTTTGCCGTTATGCTCAGAAATTAAAGCAGAAGAATTTACAGCATCTGAGCAGAGTGGCAAGGTAAGCAGATTCTATAGAATTTGAACACACAATGTGATTACACCTGGAGTTTGCAGCGGGCCACAATTCCTTCCCAGTAGAAAACATTTCATGGTACTTAATAATTTAAAGAACTTGGCTGTTTATCACAGGCACATTTTCCTACAACTGATACATCTCTTAAACATCACATCAAGGATAGAGCTTCCAGCTGAGCCGATAACCAATAAACTACATAGATCTATAGTTGCTTTACACTCAGTATTCTCTTCATATGTATCTTGGAGGCTTCAGATGCTAAATAGATTAGAAAAGATCAGACAAAAGCTTCTGTGGTTGATCCCCATTCTGTTCTCTCAGTTTTTTTAACACCTGTTGCACAATTGCTTAGTTTGACCATCAAAAGATCAATTACAGTTCCCAATGTGTATCAGTAAGGATGGAGGAACATGAAACTTAAAAGGATACTCTCTCCTATATCCACATATATTTCATGTAAATTCTGCAGAATTGAAGTGAAAACAGACAGAAGAATGACAGTATTAGAAAGATCCATTTTTTTGGTAAAAGAGATCAATTATTAGACTTCGTGAAAGGAAAGGACTATTTTAATTGCTGTAGTGACTTTCAGCAGGAAATATCAGAAAAGAATTCAGAAGAAATGTAAAATGGAGAAGTTGTGTGAATAAATTTGAGCAGAAAATCTCCCTTCCTCTACAGGCAAATATCTTAAATCTGAATCACAACATCTCCTTACTGAACTAAGATATATTTGTGTATTCCGAGAAATGGCTTAGCTGATGTAAATTCATGTAACATAACTTCCACAAATTCCATGGAATTCAATTTATGTTAGTTAAAGCTTGTAATTTTTGTGTGTGTTGTGAATTAACACAAAATGTGCAAGACTGAAGACTAATTTTGCACACTTTAGATTACACAGCAGAATAATCTCAGAATGCAAGGCTCATGTGAAAAGAAGGAAGAATTCATATGACAAAAACAGCACGCCACAATTTTTTGACACAGCTGTCCACCTTGCCATGACTGGCACTGCCTGATTTAGGCTGAGGGATATTTCAGTGTAGAGAGATGCCTGTCTTTGATACCCTACAAATAATTTGTCTTCACTCATCTGAACAAAAGGCCAAGAGATGGTAGAGCTAGAAATGCTTTTGTGAGTTTTCTTTTCCTCTCTGCTAGTATGAATGTTTCTTATTCACGTCATAATTCTGGCAAAATGTTAATAACATCTTTGCAGTAAAATCATGGCTTGTTTGATTCTCTTTAAAGGCAAATACGTTGTGCTGATTTAAGAACAAGACAGAAAAAGTTCAGAGTAGGGAACATAAAATATTCTTATAAATATTGTTTCATGTAAACAGCTCAATGGATTAGTGTGCTCAGCTTGCTTATCTCTAAAATAAAAATTAACTCTTTTAATAAGAACTGTGTTAAAGGCTTTCATTTTCTGCTATTATTAATGGCTACCCAAAGTGTGTGAAAAAATGCTGGTCCTCAAGTATTTTATCGTGTGTAAGTTAATACACAAAAAGACTCTACTAAAGCATCTAGCTGAGCAACTGACATGGAACCGAGATGGTCTTCTCACAATGCCGACACAGAATGCACAACTGCAGTCAGCACCCCTCAGATGCTTCAGGATAAATTTAAACTAGCAGTTAGATATTTTGTCCGAAAACCAATGTAGATACTCAGGCTAGCAGTTATCTCACTCCCTCTGACAAGAGTTACTAGCTTAAGCTCATGGAAAGTCAGAAGTTCGAGCATCCCAAAAAGTCATAGACAGGAAAACAGCACTCAAAAATTCAGACTGACAGAAAAATAATCATAAAATCATTTACTGCTAGGAATATAGCATCGTAATGAAAGGGTCAGAAATGCTTAAGACAGCTCCTCTATTAGTTCTATCTGTAATATGTTAGGTTCACTGCTTGGAAATAAATTCATTTCCTACATTTTGCAAATTTCTCTAATATTCTGTGATTTGATTATAGGACAAAACAAGAGCACAAGAGAAGAGGACTCATTTGCAATAAATGCAGAACAATGCCTGTTTTATTAATCCGCGTTTTTAAAAACAAGCTACTGTTTAGAAAGGCTTTTCGCAGAACAGAGTCTTTTCCATGTACGTTTGTTAAATCATATCAAAGGAGACTTAATCTGCCTCATTAAAAGCAGTGACAAATCTCCATTCATACCCATGCACTAAACTGGTAGACAGGTAGCCACAAAGGAACAGATACCCTCAAAGGAAAACACCAGTATTTCAACACAGGCCTTAACCCAGTGAGAGGAAGCCTTGGGTAAGTTCCAATATAAAACAACTGAAGACACTGGCATTACAGGTCAAATTAAAAATTAGCATCTGTACAGTTGTTCACCTATAAGAACACCGCGCTACCTGCACTTGATGTATGTTCTGAACTGCACAGCCAGGCCCCCCATTGGTAATGTGAGGAATTTAAATACCTAAGATTTCTGCTAATACTGACAACAATTAAGGAATCAAAGTTCTCACTCACTGACCATCAAGAAGACTGGGGCAAAGCAAAACTCCAGTATAAAACGTTATTGCCACTGAAACAGTGCACCATAGGTCACTGCTTTGTGTTAAAATTGTCCTTCCTTATTGCATGTACACTTTGCTTTAATCATTCATGTCTGAGAATTAAACTTTCAAGAATCTGATTGCCTAAATTAGTAGATTTTCCTCTCATTGCACAGACGGAAATGTATCACCAGCAGGACATCGTATGTCTAGAAAAAATTCAGTTGTCAGAAATCCCTTATTTCCACAAAGGCAGTGGCATCATCAAGATACTAAGCTATAAAAAAATATTATTCCCTAAGGTATATTCTACAGAGATAAAATCCTCTTCTGGCCCATTAGAAAATGACTCATTGATCAAGAAATGTTTTTCTATTTCCTGTCAATTCTCACAATTTATCAGGGGACAGCACTAATCTGCAGTTTTCTTTAAACCACAGCTTTGGCAAGCAAGTGCCATGCAAACCTCAGCTTTCTCAGTAAAGTCAAGGAGAAGAATTTGTAAGCAGCAATCAGAAACTGGATGGCAGAAAAAGATTCAAGCTGTACTTCTTTATAAGTACCATACAGACTTCAGCACTTTGCTCATGATTTCCGAACGACTACATTTGGAAATACTACACCAATGATTTACCATCATTTCTAATATAACCAACATCCATTGTTCACACTGCAGCAAGGGAGACGGATATTGGGCACTGTGAAGGAGATCTCTAACAGTCTTAAAGCCCTGGAGTACATTGCATAAAGAGATTGATGTTTCTAAGAACAGGTTAGACAAATGTCTGTCAGAAATAGGTACAGCTGGCCCTGCTTTGCAGCAGCAGGATGAGCTACATAGCCTGCTACAAGCCTGTGAAAATAGTTCTATTTTAAAGGGAACATTTTCAGGCAAAGAGGTTCAAAATACAGCTGCCTCGAAAGGGCAGCTTCAAACAAGCACGACTGCTGAGAGGGTGTCCAGCTGGCTTTCAAGTATGAAAACACAAACGTGGCTTTGACACGCTGACCCATATATTGATAACTGCCCTATCCAATATACCAAGAACATACTAGATACAGAAGAAACCTGGTATTAGAGGAGTTTCTCAACTATTTTAAACAAAACGCAACCTTTTTAAATGTACAGACCCTCTAATGTGGTGTTCCTGTCACAGTTTTAATCTATGAAAAAATGTAAGTCAGGTTTAACGGAGTGTCTTACAGGAGTGTTTTTATTTTCTCTTGTGATCCTGTGTTCCATGAGCACACAGGAACATATGTATACTTTTACAATAGCATAACAGAGCATTTTTGACACATCTAATGCAAACTTCACCTTCATAGGGTTCAGCACAGAATCAGATTGAGGATGCATAGATTCAGCCATTCATAAACCCTGCAGCTGGCTTTGAGTTTAACACATGAATTGATCCAAAATGAAATGAGTAGAAAGCCTGCAGATTTCCAGCAGGCCAGGAGGTACACTCAGTGAATAACAACCAGACCCATAGCTTGCAATACTTCTCTGCAGGCAGCCAACATTTCTGAGACGTACTACGGGACATTTCATCTCCCATTTTAGTGGGTCCAGACAAAGAAGAGAACAAAGTACTTTTAGCTCAAGAGAAAACATTCTTTGAAGTGCATCTTAAGGTGAGTATCTACTGTACGCCACCCCAAAATCCACATATGATGGGAATTTTTTTTTTTTTTAGAAAAAAAGAAATGCTTTCTTCATACAACATTCACGTAGTCATACAGCCAAAATGTCCCATTATCTTTGTCTTTGAACTAAAAGTTTAATTTGAATTATAAAGGGATATGATCATGCAGCCCACTTTCAGAGAAAACTCTTGAGCAAATCATCCTTCGTACAGCTTTCACAAGATCCTATGCTGAGTTATCAGAACGTGTGCATCCTTCCTTTAGCACTGCTTAAGGAGACAGCATTCCCTCCTGAAGTAATTCATAAATACTATATTTTGCCAAGTGTATGGAGTTGGAGCAGAGACCTGGAGCACCAAGGCTTGGAAATGTCTGTGAGGTGTTAGCCAAATCCAGTTCAACTTCCCTGAATTGGTCACTAAAAATAGGAGGACCTGCCTTTTCTGAAATGAATCACAAAGAACTTGTGAATGACAGGACACTGCTGGACATATTTATTGCAGTGCCCTAGCAGGAGCTTCATTTATTTCATTTTACTGACAAGAGTATTATAGTTTGTTTGCACAGATGCACCTACCCCCACCCCCAACTTCTGAAACGACCACAAGCTGAAGTTAACATCAGAAGCTTCCTGATGAACTAGTGTGGAAAGGCAAGAAGAAGCACAACCCACCAGTGAATGATGTAAGCTCTAAGGCTATGGCTCATCTCCAAAGAGAAGCTTCTGTGGGAAAGGGGTGTCTAAGCATTTTCCTCCAAACTCACAACCTCCCCAGCCTCCCCAGAGTGATTTCAGCTACTGCCTGCTTGGGTTAAGATTGCAAGGCTGTACCTGGAAGCCATAGCAAGGATATGGCAGAGGAAGAGCAGAGGCAATCAATGTATCAAGCTATCATTCATCTGCACTTCTCATGAATATATCACAAGCAGAAAATGCATGAGGGTTTATGGATAATGATAATTTGAGTGTCAGACAGGAAGTAGGGGGTTGCTACACGCATGAAGAAAGTAATGAAAAGTAGAGTTTCTGGCCATGTGTAACAAAAAAATCATTAAGCCATTACATTTTTGCATTATGAGGACACAGCTAATCATTTCCAGGCCACCTGCTTTGCTTGCTATTTCAGCCTCCTTCTCTTCTTCATCTCCGCTGTGTGTATTTTTAACAGGTTTTGTGAAGAAGAGAGCATCCATTCAACCAACACAATGAATGTTCAGATTTTTACACACTGAGCAATAGAAAATCTGACTCTAGTTTAGAAAATCTGGCTTTTAGAGCAAAAATCCCAGTAGACAATGATTGTGTCTGCCTTTGTGTCTGTGCAGCATCTTTGAATGATGTGGACTAATTGACAGGTGACATTCCAGCTATGATCAAGGAATGGGAAACAAAATCCTGCCTGCGGGCTACGATTACACACAGGGCAGAACACGAGTATCCCTGTGGCTGTTATTCTGGACTGGGGCATAATAATAAACAGTGCTGTCTGGGGACCTCTGCATCCATACAGTTGCAAGAAAACTGCTCTCAGTGTTAACGTGTTTGAAGCAGTCTTAGTCCTGGTCCCTTTGCACATCCTCAGGATATTCAACCAGAAGATTTGAGCAGTGAGATTCACGTCTAGCCTGCCACACAAGGGGAATTTTACCCTCCTGTTTGTACAGCACTTTGTTAGAAACTGCTGTTAAAGTGAGAAGCACTACTATTACATTTTACTGTTCATGAAAGCAAAGCTTGGCATATTGTTTGCTTGGAAAATGCAGAGTGCCTCCGAACATACAGCTTTTCACAGCAGCAGTACCCCACTGGTTAAATCTAACGTTGTCTTCCCTGAGGTGGGCTGTCTAATGCAGTATTAGTGCTGCTGACTTCAGCAACATCTCAGCAGTCTGCTGCAAATGCAGTCATCAGTAGCAAGGCGTTCAACTGAGTATGGAAAGAGAGACAGGTAAAGGTAGAAAGGGCAACTAACATTAAATCAAAAAATTGAATGTGTTGTTAGAAAGAAAGTAGCACTGATCACTTCCAATTGCTCTTGTCCCAGAGTGGTGCGGGGGAAAGGCAGGAGTATGGTAGGTTATAAAAGTGCATAAAGCATACAGTCAGCATTTCCTTCCTATCACAGTATAACACCACCAAAATAAAGAAGTTCATATATTGAGTTCTCTCTGTTGGTAGGGAGAGAAATGTCAGTAATATGTACCAGAGGGAATCACGTCTAACCAGTGCCTTGCCATCCCTGGCAGCGGCTTTGGGGAAAATGTCATATAAAAGGACTTCAGTAATTTTTGTATCATTTGCCATAAATTCTCAGCCAGTGCTTGAAATTATGATTCTTGGTAAGTTTCCAAAAAAAATCTACATAAATCTGCTTTATCTGTTATAACTGAGATGTACTAATTAAGAGCTCTTGGAATACCCCAGCTGCTTAATTGATTTGGAATGCAATTTTTATGAGAAAACAAAAAAGCACCACTGGTTTATAATGTAGCTTATGTTCTTCCTCATTAGGAAACTCTACTTCAGGAAAAAAAAAACAACACCTTAAACAGCCAAAACTGTTTAAGATCTCTCCTTTTGTAGTACTAGCTTCCCAACTATCAAAAGAGAGCCCTCATAGAGCGGTAATGCTGGTGCACCGGAGATCAAAAGAATTAGAAGACTTTAAGTGTCTTTGCCACTCCTAGGGAGTTTCTACAGTGTCAGACAAGTAACTTAGCTATGCAGCAAATCATCAGAATGAATCTTGCCTTTCACTGAAAGATGCTGTTACACCTATTTGACAGCAGTTTTTTTCAAGGGAGTGAAATACCTACAGTGGAGTAGGTATTTCCCTGCAGCTCACGAAGAGGATCATGCTGGAGCAGATATCCACATGGCACTATGTGGAGGGCCACATTCCAGAGCAGGTAGCTATTTCCTGAAGAACTGCAGCCCCTGGGGAGCCGCTGCTGGAGCAGGTTTTTCTAAAGCACTGCAGCCCACAGGAAAGGGCCATGCTGGAGCAATGGAAAAGTGTAAGGAGGAAGGAAAGGCACAGAGGAACGGTTGAGATCTCACCACAACTCCTGCTCTCCATCCTGCTGCAGCACTCAGGGTGGGGAGCAGGGAAAGGAATTGGAAAAGACGTAGGGATGTTGAGCCTAGTGGGAAAAAAAAAGGAGATGGGAAGGCAGTTTATAACTGCTGTCTTTGTTTCTCATCATATAATCTATTTTAACTGGCAATAAACTAAGTTAATATTCCACAAGTCAAGTCTGCTTTGTTTATGACAGCAAAAGGTAAGTAATCTCCACGTCTTTGTCTTGAGCCACAAGATTTTCCATCTTATTTTCTCCCCATGTCCTCTTGAGGAGGGGAGTGAGGGAGCATCTGGCAGCCCGCCCAGGTCTACCCACCACAGTCAGCTTGTACAAAGGACAACAGAGCTGAGGACACGAGTCAGTGCATATCATTCAGCACTGTTTTTTCTCTAAGTCCCATCAATCATGGTGTGCATATGGATTTTGGTGAAAAAGTCATCAGTCCATTACCATCACGTTCTATGAATATCAATGTATAGATCAAGACCTGAACTACCATGATGAGCATGAGATATGAACAGAGAGAGCAAGCAGGCTTCCAATAGCAATGCCTTTTTGTCATTAAATACTGGAGTTGGGTCAATATTGAACAAAAACATTCATTTGTCTTATTGAGTGGCTTTGATTTTCTCACTTTTTATCACCTTTCATTCTCATTTTCCTTCCTACATATAAGCATTTATTTTACTTGTTTTCTATACGCATTTAAGAAAATAGACATTAGTAGCACACGTTTTCACATAAAGCTAAATGTCAAATTCATTAAATATTTCATGCTGGCAGGAGTTGTGTACACTCAACTAATCAAGGAAAAGTAACAATCCAATGTGATTTCTTTGACTTACAATTCTAAAAAATGAAATAAAATCACCACCTGTTTGCAGATGTCAAACGGCGAGAAACGGGGTGCTGGGTAAACTTGACCAACTGTATTATTTATTAATCTAGTTGTGATTAGTTTAACAAGTGTGTAAAAGATTAAAGAGTCAATGCAATTACTACTTCCCTGAGCTATGCTATGCCCTTTTTCATTGATTTCAACAGATTTTGTGAGGGTGTTGAAAGACTTTCTGCTATTCCATCATTTCACTTTAGCAATTCTGAACCTAGCTTCCCTAAAGAGATAAAGAAGCATGTACAAGTCAATTTAATTTTAGTCAAGAAAACATAGTGAGAGAGAGAGGAGGGTCTGAATACCATTTTTATGCTTACTGTTTTTCTGACATGTGCTGCCATTTATAATTCTAAATTCTTTAAAGCACAGAGGAACAGTAGCTCAAGCTCCCTGCTCAAAAGGTTCCTTCAAAGTAAGGAGAGGAAAGCTTCACAGTGGTTGCTTAGGAAAACAAAAAGTCTGCAGAATGAAAATCTCAGTGTCCTTAACCATTAAAAAAACAAAATCAAAAATCTCACTAAGTCAACAAATCCAATCCTAAATTGTTTTTGTATAAGTTCTGATTAATAATTACATATTATACACATTATTTCATAGAAAATAAACCCTTCAAAACATGGGCTCTAACATCGGCAGTGTTTAGAACAGGAGTGCCACTCTCCTGAATCCACTCCAAATAGCAATGTATTAACACATACCACTTTGTTTCAGATCATTTTGTAAAAATCTAATGTTAAACAACAATCATTTTCCTTTATCCTAAATGTGAGGAGTTCAAAAGTATTTCTGGGCTTCTTCTTGCAGAGTGATCCAATTTTTATTAAGATTTGCACAGAAAACAGTTTTAAGCCTCAAAAAGCCAGGCAGCTTTTTTTTTTTTTTTAGCATAGCCATGCTTTTCTGTTTAGAGGCCATTCAAAAAAGCTCCAGGGGTTGAGAAGGGGAGGTCATCCATACTTTAATTCTTTGCCTTTGTGTCCTTCTTTGTCAGCAACACAAACTTACATGACCACATATAGTTAGTAACCAAAGAACATGAAGGTCGGTTTTTCTCTCTTCAGAAAAGGAGAACAAACTTTGAATGGCTGCTGTACTCACTACCTTTCTCTGCTTCATTTATCACCAAAATATCCAAAGGTCACTAAATACCAACATGCTTCATTGCAACTGAGTGTTAAGAGTACAGGAAAAGAAAAGGAAAGAACGAGTTAGCCAACTACAGGACACAAACACCTCTCTGTATTTACAGAACACAGGAGATAGCAATGTCTTCCTGCAACTAATTTTGACTAATCTTGCATCTTGGCTTGAACAACAGTAAATCAATTACCATCGCATATTCAAATATCATTTTTTCACAACAAAATGATAACCAGACATTTTTTCAACATCCCACTTAGATTTTCATTGCAATATTCCAAAGTATCATCTTAATGTAGATGAGAATACTGTTTAGAACAAGCTCAAAAATGTAAAGTGTAGTTCACAAACAAAAATAAGCTCTGACCAACCAAAACAGGGATGAATTCTTCCCTAGATCCCTTACCAGAAATACCTGACTAACCTATTTCAAGGAATTAGTGGATTGTGTATTAGGAAAAAGCCCATCTACAAGGATAGCTCGTCATGGGAACACTTGTTGAGATACTGAAATCTCCTTTGCTGGAAGTTTCTAGTGGGACATACAGTCATCTGTCAGAAATCATTCAGGCATGCGTTTTCAGTCTGTGCCCTGCATTCCCATATGGACTCGAGAAGAAAAGCTATCAGTGAAGGGTAAACAGGGAAAGCAGACTGATGATGTAGGCTGTATTCATCATCCAGGACAAATAAACAAACTGGTAAAACATTAAGGGTATAAAAAATTCAGAAATATTCATCTTAATATTCTAGTCCTGACTCACAACAGGAAAATGCTATTGAAATTCTTTCCCTTCTGTGAAAGATAGTCCAATGCATCTCAGCATTTCTCTTTGCACCACTCATGCCAAAAGTTTAATAATCTTTCACAATTATCTATACGTCTCAATGTATTTTACTAATAATGGATAAACCTCTGTGACACTGAGAAAAACTGATACTGCACCTACTCACTGTTTGTCTCATGTCAATATTGCCACAAAGATTTTAGCAAATGAATTCTAAAGAAATTCAAAAAGTTGATTAAAACAAGGTCTTTGTCATATGTGCATCAAGCAGGTATGACAATTATTTGTATAGCGTTTTTAGTATTTGCCAGTGTATTACTAAATCTTCAAGTTCTTTTAGAGGACAGGTTCTTTTCCACTATACATAACAAAATGCTGGTCTGCCAGTTACAAGATTTATAGATAAGCACAAATCATATTCCTTTGTTTTGCTGATCATAAAAGAAAAATATGATACTCCTTTGTAAACTGCTCTTGCTGATTATTTGCAAGAATGTCCAGGCAGATTCTGACCCTGCCTCTCTGCCATCAGAACTGCAGTCAGAGCCTGCCCATGAACCTAAAATGGACTGTCCAAGAATTACTCTGTTGCAAACATAGCCCTAGCACTCCTGCGTACTGAGGCTATGCAAATTGCAGGAAAAGAACAGGACGCTCTAGACTGGCTTGTGCAAGTATCAGCCCGAACATACGCACTGACATTAAATAAAATCTCTGCAAAAGTCACTGTCATGGGATGCTGGGATACTTGCCCCCCCTCCCATCGCTCCCAGGCACTGCACATTTCTAAGGCATATGTGACAGCTCACTGGTTGAAAGAACGGGTTACAGGGCAGGGCGTGAACTCCAGGAAGAGCTGAAAGCGTCTTTGCTTTTTTCTTTCTAGCTTGACTTCAGGACAGCAATCCTCACACGGTTCCTAGCTAACACTTATTGGCATTAACATGGATGCACTGCTACTGACACCATTTGTAGCTCTACTTACGGAGCTGCCAAGTCCAGATGAACACTTGAGGGAGATTAGTCTTGTGCTGGAGTGAGATTGTACACTGCTGGAGAGCAGTTCGAATTTTGCTTCCTCTGCTTTGCTTTCTCTCCTGACCTCTTTTCCACCCTGCCCTCATACCAAATCCATCCATCTGCTCTTGTCCCTCAGTTCTCTGCAGTCCTGCTGCCAGTGTGGGAGGCGGCATACCTGCGTCTTGCTGCTCGGTTCCTCTTCCCAGCGCTCCGTGCTCAGCTGCCCTCTCCACTGCCTCTGACACTTGAGCCAGAGCGCATGGCCACATGGAATGGGATGCATCAGCGAGCTTCTTGGCAAGGTACTTCAGGTATTGGGAAATGGAAAATGGAGTAGAAGAGCATTACAGTGAGGAGTAGGAAGAGTTGAGGGGAGGCTAGAAGTGATTGGCAGGGACAAGCCCCAAATAGGGAATCCCCCTGCTTCAAGACTGGTGACAGTGTTTGTTCCAACACACTCACTGGCAGCATTGCTATCATCAGGTTTACGAGGCTATTTATAGAGAAACTAAATACAGAGAAACTCAAGAAAAATTCTCACCTTCCTTTTTCCAAAATAAAGCTAAGACTAATAGATCATTGCTAAAACCTCTTTTCCTAGCATTAGATTGGTATTTGTTGCTCTTGCTAAAATTAGGAATTCTAGTCTATGCAGATCTCTGCTTTGTCAAGAGCCAAATCTGAAGCAAGTGCTTTTGGCTCAAGATCTTAGGGTATAGTGATGACTTTGTGAAAAAGAGTTCCTGTCAGAAGAGAAGTGCACGCCATTGTTTTGCCTTACGAGGCAATATTTAGAAAATCTGCTTTCTTGTCAGTATGTCACAAGCCTCAAGTACAAGCACCAAGCAATAAGCAGCTGCTCACTGGTTCTCTGCAGAATTCATTCTTAGAGGAACAACAGACAGGTTGAAGCACTGATGCTGCTGCTTATCCACAATCTTCCTTTTAAAAACTGATAAAAAAAATATATCATTGCATCATGCTATGCCATTGGGCAAAATGAGTCAATTACATTTTTCTTTCCAGGAAGTGCTCCGGAATTCCAGTAACATTTAGAAAGAGCTAGGATCTCTCACCGCAAGACTTCACGGTTTTCACAGGGTGATTTAGGGTCAGGGTTCTAGCCCATGTACTGGGATCTTCTAAATATTCTGTCTCAAGGATTCAAAAAAGAAATTCAGCTAATGGTCTCAGGGCCAGACCACCCAGTGAAGGAAACCTATGTCTTGTAATAATTCAGCATAAGAAAGCCTGCGTACAAAGGGAAGAACATCCTTACTGATAAAAACGTGGTGGTAAGAGGAGGAAGTAGGAGAAACAAACAACAAAGCAAAGCTTCACGCTGTCCTTTGTAGGAAACTACCTAATCTACATTTGAAATGTGATTGATGGCAGCTGTCTGCCAGGGGTACAGCATAGCAGTGGAGTGAAGGAATCTCTTGGCAGCCTCACAGTCGTGCAAAGAGAAACTTCAGTGGCACCAGATATATGCTATAGACTGGAACTGTAAGATGTCAATACATCACTCAGCCAGGGCAGTATAACATCTGCTGCAGGACTCTCCTAGGTTAGTAGAAAAGGAACAGACCTTTCACAAATGAATAAGGTTAGAAAATCACATGCAAAATAAGAACAGTGTGAGCATCTTTAGACATTTACTGAGGCATCCTTAGAGATGTATCAGCACATCTACTGACCATACCTAAAGAGCTCACGCTGAAGCTCCTCTGTAAAAGCAAGAATTCCCTCATCACTCTGCTGATGTTTTCCCCGAACTGGCTAATGATTTGGATTTACAGAAAAATACTATGAATTCAAACAAAATTCAGTAATGATTCACTACTTCAATTAAGCAATGATTCCTCAGTTTTTCTGGGCAATGGCAATAAAGGTGAATTGTTGCCTATCGTTGGCGTGGCGACCTGGTTCAAGAACGGTACGGCGACCAATCCCAGGCCGCTCGGTCCATCAGCTCACAAACACCAATGTGGTGGACGGCAAATGGCGTTTATTGGGAGGTCACACTGCATTTTATAGCTTGGGTTTACCACCTCACTTCCGACTGCTTACATTATAAACTTGAAAGCCATTGGCCGTAGGGAGAGGGGCCCTATCTTTCCGTACAGCGCGATATCTTCCGGCCGCCAGACCCTAACTGCCCACAGTGAATATTTCATCATGTGTAAGGGTCAGAAATCTTATAAGAAGCACAGCAGTTAGGCTATTTTTTAGTTCACTGGAGATATACTATTTGCATGTACTGAGGATTTGTACTATTTAGACAGTGTTAAGCTCCTGTACTCAGTGACCGAGTCTTAGTTGAAACGAACGAAGGCTTTACTGTGTTTTGAAAGCCTATTACGAAACAGGACAAGGAATACATATAAGCTAGATCGCACAAAAGGACTTTGTGCAGAAAAGACATTTCCAAGTGAGAGGAACTTGTTGTTTGAAATGCAATTGTTCAGCATAATCATTTCTATTTTCTCTTACTTCAGGTTCTTTATAATGTATACATTCTTTTTTTCTGCTTTTGTTGTGGAAATTGCCCTGGTGAAGATGCCACAGTCAGAATCTTTTACCTGCCCTGTCTGCATACAGAACAATTACTAGAAAGTGCCTGAATCAGAGAGCCCAGGTAAGCAAAAGTAAGTAGGTCGAAGTGAGTCCAGACTCATTATCCTGCACCTGGCAGTAAATCGCAAACAGAACAGATGAACAGTGCCACCGGTCGGGCACAGAGAGCTCCAGGTCAGTGCCAGGATGATCCTGGATGCACAAAGCTGGCTTCAGGGCTGCTGTATGTTATACAGTTTAGGATATCTTAGATAAGGAGACTGGTACAACAAATTATGCAAGACTTTTCTTGTCTCATGTTCAACTTCTATTCTGATAATAGTGTAGAAACAGTTACAATATGAACTAGGATAAAACCTTACAGCAACATAAGAACAGTATCAGCTGATGTGGTATGGCTTCTAGCACCTCACAGTGCTGCCATACTGCATTGCTGACACAGCTACATGCATTCAGATATCAAATTTAAGAAAGAGACAGCTGTGTCCCCCTAGTCAGCTTCATCTAAGCAAAAGTATGCCTGTACAGTGTATAGGAGGTGAATATAAACTCATTCTGCACTCAGAGGTGGTGATAATAAATGAAATCACCGCTAATAACGTAAAGCTCAGAACAGTAATTTACAGCTTCTGGCAGAGATGCACTAATGATGACTGTATAACTCCTCACAACCCTAGAGCCCAGGCAAACTGAGAATGAATCCACCAGGGAAGAATGGTGTCCTCTAAATCCTCAGAGCAAGGAGGAACCCAAAGCCAATTGGGCTAAAGTTCAAAATATGAGTACAAACAACTCATCACATCTTTCATTTGCTGCAACTTGGAATGCACCTCACTACAGCCAATACAGATGTGGGAGTGATTCTGCTCACCATAAACCAGACACCTCTTGAAAGTTCCCCAGGCTCCACTGACCATTTGTGACTGTATTTCCTCTGACCATAGCAGGTCCTTAGACCTGGAACACTTCTCTATTTCATACAGACATCTACCTATATTTAGGTGACTTATGTTCTCATTAGGTCACATGCAAATGGTATAACTCAATTGCCCACTCATGTTATTTAGTACCAATTGAGGGGTCCTACGATATTCTACTTGGCCTTCAGCGGCTGCTACAGAAAGACAGAGGTGTCCCTTAGGTCCATTAGGGTATATACCTGTCCCATGTAAATATCTCAGCTGCCTTACTGTCCATTAAATGACAGCAGATGCTTATTTTTAGAAAACTGAATCAACAAATAATGTCTGTCAACAATGAGGAATCCAGGTTACACATCAGTATATTATTGTAACCAAGTAATGAACTCTCTTCTCAAGAAGGTAAATTAGTATGGTGGTTCTAGAATCATAAAGAGGTGCTCTGGTGTTGTTTCTGTGGCTGTCATGAATTCTCATGACAGCTTCTCCAAGGCTCCAATCCAAGGCATCTCTCTGCATGACCCTCTCTTGTGCAATCCAAACTTAGCAGGCTAAACATTTAAGAAATCAGTGATGAGTGTGAGTTAACCTAGAAGAACGTCTCTGAGATGTGTGAACTGCTCCATTTCAACTGGGAGTTTCTGCAGTACCATTTCTTTTACCATTCTTTCGTCACTGATTTTTTTCACCCTAGTAGCTAGCAGCTTCCTTTTTTTCTTTAAAATGAAATACTAAAGTTTGAAAGTATTAAAAATGTGGACAAGCTATCAGAATGTATTTTCTGCTTTCAAATCATGCCGGTACTATTAAATGACAGCATTGGGTAACACAGGAATAATTCAAGCACCCTTCAACAATGTATGGCTGAATCTTAAGAATCTCAGTGGCACAAGTTTTAAGCACCAAAATTGAAAATTCTCATCTAGTAAAGTCACTAACATGTTGTTTCTTTCTCCTAGGAAAGAAAAAATGAGTCAGTCCTGCTGAGATATGAACATATGGCTGTAACAAATCTAGGTACCCAAAGACTGATGCTTGAAACACTGTGATGATCCTGTAGGATAGTGATGCCAAAATAACTTGCATTGCTTTATAATGTTTTTTAGGATGTTAACTTTTGTTACCCTCTAGTAGTTAAATTGTTTATTGCCTATACAGCTTTTGATAACAGATTCTATCACCTTACTGGCTTTCACTTTCACCTCCAACACCAAGATTTAACCAAAATGAAATTTGCACTGAAACTTCAAAATCTTAGCAGTGATCTCCTAAGCTTGTATTCCGGGACATCTGAATAAGACATAATAACACATGTACTTGGGATGCTGCTCAAAATCTTGTCAATAATAACATGCGTAATAGTATGGGAATTTTATTAGCAGTTACAGATGAAATCTGAATTCTTGGTCTCAGCATCCCCAGAACAAGAAAATATCCCCTAAACTCTGTGTTTCATTAACATTGTAAGAGAATCATCACAGCTCACTTTCTCAACATCATTTTGTTTAAATAATCTGAATTGATGTTTAATTGTAACTGTGAAAAGCAGCCCAGAAAAAATGTTGGAGGAATAACAACTGACCATGGAGCAAAAAAAATTGGGTATGTGATGTATTCTGTTCTCATCTGTTGGTTTACCTCATTGGGTTAATCAGTGAGAACTGCATGGCAGGTTATTTCTTGAAGTCAGTGGGTTCATCTTAGAGCACATTTTCCATTATAAGGAAAATGTTTTTTGTGTACAAGCTGTATAGACAAATAATGAAAGAATAACCAATGTCTCAGGAACTAGAATATGAGTAATCTCTTGCCCGAGAAAGGCCTGGTCCCAGCATGTTTTGAATTTCTTTTCGAAAACGAAAACCAGAGGTCTTCCAATAAAATGGTCTCTACAAGGCAGTATTTAGCCTGTTCTTGAATGTCACTTCGATTCCATACAAATATCTGCCTTTTTTTTGCTCTTTTTTTTTTTTCTCGTTTCCCCATGATTCCAGGCACTTTTAACTCATGGGAACAACAAAGTTCTGATACTTTAAAGTAAAAAAAACATGTTGCTTGCTCTGCAGTGGTAAAACCCTAGCTCTGGGTTAAATAAAGAGAGTAATACTTATACTCCATCACCATACATATGCACTTTTCTGTCTGAACCTCATACAGCCCACACACTAGCTAGATAAATCCATATAAATACCAAAAGTTAAACCAAAAACTACCCAATCACAACTGACATCATATGTTTTTCTCCCAAAAACAAACTCCATCACTTCAGGTAGCACCAGTTTTCAAGAGCTGATCAAGAGACTTTTCAGTCCAAAAGCTTATTTTCCAAAAGCTTATTTTAATCCTTACTTTTTCCATTTCCAAGACAAACTTAAACTGTTCTCTGCTGTTTTTCTTCCTTTCCTGCTAATTAAGTCTCACATATTTCTACCTCTTGACATGTTAAAGTCCACAGTATTCATCTACCTTACCTGCATGCGCCAGTCTTTATTAAAATGCCCATTTCTTCATTCTCTTATTTACTTTCCAAATCCTTCACTTTCTTTTCCCACATCAAAGTATTTTGAGCTATCAGCCAAGAGCGCTCTCCTGTTTATCCCATTTCTATTTCTCTTTCCAATCTCTCTTTAAAATCAGCTACTTACAGGTGTTTTGCAACCCAAGCTTACCAGACACAGTAGAGTACTGGTTCACCAGGTCAGACAGTAGCAAATACGATTTTGTCATGCTAAACATACATGGTATGTTTACATACTGATACATGGTCAGTACCCTGTCTTCATTTTTTGGGAACAGAGCTACTCTTTTATACATCGCAGCTTTCCATAGCCATACCTTCTTACACTGAGCTACTGAAAAATGACTTCTTAGTTCAGCAGGATATTAAGTTGTCTAGCCCACAGCTGTACTTCATAGTATAAAACACCTGTTCAAATATATTCTTGAAAAGAGAGGACAGAAATGAACAACCTCATTCTACTCATCTACGCCTTATAATAAAGTTTTCCTTTTGCATAGGTCTCTTTGACATTAAATGACAGAAAAAGCAAGAACTGCAGCAGTTTGTAACATTCTGTAGCCAGCATCAGTTTAATTTATACTGAGTAGTCAACACTGAAGAATTCTTCCAACAGTCATTAAGAGATGATCCAATCCTGATATATGCACAAAGACTCAGCTCCACCTGCAGGTGTCCAGTGCCTCTTGAGATGTCTCAGGTGAAGTGAGAAATCCCACACCAGAACCTGTGGAAAGCTTGTGCCCATCTGGAGTGGCAGCTGGGGACTATCAAATGGCTCTATATACCCCTAATGGGAAACTCAATGTCTGCAGAGATGTGGAAGTAATGCTAGTTTCCTCTAACTGTAAAGTGCAGAGATAACCTTATTTCTTAAATGATGTGATCTGTGTATACATACAGGCTGCTTTGCTCCCTCCTAATCGTTTTAGCATCTGATTGCAATACATATGCACTTCTTTCAATAGGAGTTCCTGGATTGCTCTAAACAAGTTAATTACATTTCACAACACCCTTATGCATTAGACAAGTCTTAATACTCCCATTTTGCAGTCAGAGAAGAAGAAAGAAAAAGAAAGGGTAAGTGACTTACTGAGGGTTAAGAAGGAAGTCAGTGGCAGAAGCTGAAGAACTCCTGGCTCTCAACCACAGCTTGAATTCCCCACAGACCACTAACACAAAATGTAAGGATTATAATAAAAGAATGATTTTAGGGTTTCAAACTTGGACAACCACCCTACACAAAAGACGTGTTTGTGAAAGGACACAGGAGCTTATATCAAAACTTCAGAGTTCCAAAAGGTCAGAGTAGAGATAAACATCTGGCTGAAAATTCATAGGGCTTTGATAATCCCTACCACCGCAATGATGGCAAAAAACTGCAGGCACACAGGATGGATCAAGGTTGAGCTCCATTTTCTGCCCACGAACAGCATCACTTTGGAAAGGATATCAAACCATCACCCTGCAAGACATTCATGCTTGGAGACAACACCTGAGCATACTGGAAAGGGTCTCACCTATCCTCCTGTTCTAGAAACAGCAATTTTAAGCCAATAATTAGAAGAAAAAGGTTGATATTGCTGTAACATCCAGATGTTTCAATCAGCGTGAGGGATGTACTTTGTATTAAATACCATTTAAAAATACATATGCAAAGATTCTGTAAGTCAGTTTAAGCATGGACAACAGGACAGTGTAACAAGAAGCAAGAGGAGTGTAGGAAAGACGAGGAGGGGAACCACAGGAGTTAGTGCCTTCACATGCTGCTCTAAAATCAATCTTATATTCCAAAATGTTTAGATGAGAATTTGTGCGACATATGAAACTAAAAATCTGATCTTCCACTAATTACTGTGAGGATTGCATTGCCTGAATTGCACCAAATGGGAGAAGCAGATCAAATGTCTTATGATTGCATAAATTCAGGCTGATTCCACCAGTGAGAAAAATGGCAGGCTTTTTTTTTTTCCCCCCAATTATGAGGACAAGTAGTATGAGATCCTGGACCCCTACTCAATGTGTGCAGCTCTGTAAAATTTACTCTCTGTAAAATTCTTCAGGTGCCTGCTTGGGATTTTACTCTTCTGTTACCCAATTCACTCACTGTGTATGAACACTGTAAATTCCATTGTGAATTTCTAGGACAATTTTCACATTGGAGCATTAGGGACAAGTCCTAATGACTTCTGGGGTGGAGTCTGATTGCAAATGGGATTATACAGAGCCTGGGTTAGGAGAGGACTTCACTAGAGGAGCTCAAACCTTACATACATCCAGGCTTAAGAAATATTTGGTTTATCTAGAAAACACACTCGGCAGTTCCAGGGACTGCAGAAATAAACTCCATAGCAAAGACCAGTGAAGATGCTACACAGCAGGATAAAAGTATAGTTCAGTCACCGCCATGCCTTACTCACTCCAATCTAACAGCTGAGAAATCAGTCACCAATTACCTGTCTGTAAGACATGATCTCTCATGTCAAGTCTACTCCTTTAAACCTGTTCTATTCACAAAGTCTATGTTATCTTGATGTTCACTGATGTGAACTGAGACTATCAGGCTTATGTGAGATGAAATCTACCAGCAAACTCTATTTATATATCCAAATACGTATAGTACAGTCACCATTATGGAGTTCGAGTACTAATTCATTTCAACAACTATCACCCAGACCTGGGATCAAAAACCAGCAACATCATCAGTCCCACATCATTCACATCTCCACAAAAATGGCCGTGGCCTTTAGAAATGTTTCTGGAAAAATAAATAAATGAATGTTTCAAAAAAAACCTAGCAAATATGGCCTTGACTAGTGCGATCTAAACAATCTTTGAGATACCATAGCTCTCAGATCTTCAGACTGCTAGCTTGCTCGTCAGGAACATCAGCTGAAATATTTCAAGTGCTGTTGGTACAAGTCAGCACAATTCATGCTGGACAGAACTGTGGAAGCTGCGTGTTCTCTGTCTGACCAGAACAGAGCAGGATCACGCAGGACAGGTGGCAAAGAGCCGGCTGCCAGGGTGTGAACATTCACTAGACAGGAGTTCTGCTTTTAATACTGAGGACTCTTTGTATCCTTTCACTGCTACATTTCTAAATGTTGATCTCTGTTTCTAAAGAAACAGTATCCCAAACATAACAACCTTCAGCACCTCTACATGCAGAGAAGAGACTACATACATAACATCAAAATATTCCTATTTGATTAAAAGATTGGACCTCAAACAACTTTTCCTTACCAATTTGCCTTTTTCCATTCCACTGATTTTTATCTATTTCCTGAGTCCCTCAGAGAATTGGAAATTACCATGTTTTGCTTCCTTCCTGGCTATACATTAGCATCCTCGCTGCCTGGCTAATGAAGTCAATACACCAAGCAGAAATAACAGGTAGGATTCCGCAGTCCTTACCAGGGATTCAGCTTGACAGAGGGGAAGCCTGCTGGGTTTGAGGTCTTTAAGTTACAATACCCCGTGGTTCTGGATACATTAGGAAATTGTGACCAACCACCTGTTGGATCCATATGCTTTAAAGCTGCTTGCCAAGCAAGGGGCCTGCCCACAGAATGCCAGCGGTAGAGCTCGCCATGTGCTTTTGTCAGGGAAGGGCTTTTCGCAGTAAAAGGCATTTTGCAATGCATAAAATGGAGTAAAATGAAGCCACAGAAAACTCATTCAAAAAAGCACCTGGGAAAAGCAAGTTTTCACCACACATGACTCTGACCATAGGATATGAATGTGCTGTTACTGAAAAAACAAATGCGTTAGTGCTACTTCCCATGTGCTTGCTGTGAAGCTGAGGGCGGAGGAGGCTGATGTGTCGACTTCAGCCTTCACCTAATTAAAGACGTAGTAAGGCTTAAACTAAAGCTTAATTGTGTATACTATTCAAACAGCACACCACATTTGCTCAGCAGAAAGATGTCTATTCTGCTGCATTTCTTCCAGACCAGGAGAAAATGTTTCCCATCTGATCATATCGTAGACATGAGGGCATGGAGGATGACAGACAAAACAACCACTAAAACCAAATCTGCAGAAAAAAGGCGAATACCTAAACCCATGCTATCACGACGTACTTCCTGCAAACACTGCTGTACAGTGACTGGCTGCCAGCAGTTCAGCTGCAAACCTCAGTATTTGGCTCCAAGTTGTTCTGCTCCTGTACCAATGTACACGAAAATGACACACCAGTATATACATTGCCAGTAGGATTTTTTCAGTCACTTCTTCTGGAGGATCACAGATTCACAGAGTGCATATGAGCTTCCTCCCATGCCCAGAAAAGAGAGCATTTCATTGTGGTTTATTTTAAAACACAACTTAGATCATTTTACTGGAAACCACTGCACTGACGTAGATCTCCTGCCACCATCACACAAACACTGCCCAAGACAGACTCCAAGCCTAACTACAGAGTTAATCAAACTTGGGCTGAGCAATTGTTAATAGGACATTGCAAAAAGCCAAAAGGTCCCTTTGGACTCCATTATTTAATGTGTCTTTTTTATACTGTCCACACTATGGGTTATATTGCAGCAGCATTTTGCTCCTGTTGCTTGCCAACATTTGCCATGGAGGAGCCCTGAGCAAGCTGTCACATCTGTGTCCACTCCCCTACCACCCATTTAGCAGAGACAATGATCATCAGAAACAACAAAGGAGCCACAGATAAAACAAACAATGCTCTGAGCCAGAGACCACAGCCATCCCAGGCAAGTTCGGCATGGAAATACTCAAGAAAAAGGGAGGGGAAGGAAGGGAGACATCAAATACAGAAGTGTAAAACTTACACCTAAAAGAGGGTTTTTCCCACGCACCCACCCAGCCCCACATCTTCAGAGCGATTTCAAACGCCCTGCTAGGACTGAGCAAGAAAGAGCGAGCAGAGCACATGGGAAGCAGACAAGCACCCAGCGTCTCCTCCCATTCAGAGACTATTTCTCCTACGAGTCACCAGACAGAGGGAATAATAATAATAATCGTTGTTATTATAGTAATGATAGTAATAGAGATTCACCAACCTTGAGGATCCCAGTTCACCTGTTTTCTTGGAGTCTCGATTGGAAATTTCATCGCTTCCTTTTTGCACGGGGAGGAAAAAGAATTAAATAAATTCCCAACCTTCCTGTCTCGATGCTGCAGTCAAACAAATTAATTTCAAATTATAGGGAGCCTGCGCCGTTTGACTGAGGGGAACTGCTGGTTGCCAAGGCAAGCGATACACAAATAAATCAAAGNGTGAGGAGGGGTGCGGGCACCCCAGCAGAGAGCAGGAGCGGAGACGAGGCGAGAGATGGGGCCGGGCAGCGGGCCCGGGGTGCTGCCGGCTCTCGGGCACGCCCGGTCCCCCGCAGATGGTGCAGCGGAGGGGCCCCCGCTGCAGCCCACCTGCGGGGCTCGGGCGCCTCAGGGAGCCAAGCTCACCCCCGGGGGCACCTCCCACACGCACACACGCTCTCCAGTCGCAGTCACCCCAAAACCGAGCCCACCTCGGCTCGGCCCCAGCACCAGAAGGGTAACAGGTCAGCCGCCGGGGGCGAGCCGCAGCGGCACGGCCGGGGGGAGGCTGGGCACCCCCGGCTGGGTGTAACAGCAGCCCGGCGCGCTGAGGAAAGCCGGAGCAGGAAAGGGAGGAGGTGAAGGAGGGAGCCACCCCGTAGCTTTGGAGGGAATTCACCGAGCCCCTCTCTGCAATGCCTTAAAAAGGGGGTGGGAAGAGGCTGTGAAGCCCTTTGTGAGGCGGCGGCGGGATGCTCTCTGGGAGGGGGGGCTCCCGCCGATACTTACTGGGTCCCCGGCCCCGCAGGGGGATGCAGGCTGCTTTGGCGGAGTTGGCAGCCGGAGACGCGCTCGGCTAGCTACTAGCAGCAGCACATGGCAGGAGCACGGCAGCAGCCAGAGGCTCCGCAGCACCGGGGGAGGGGAAGGGTACGGATGCTCAAAGCCGACAGCTCAGCCTGGAGCGGGCACCCCCAAAACCAGGGGCTCTCGGTCCCTGTGCCCTGCCCGCCCCACCCCAGAGACACGGATCGACACCTGGCGCCCAGGCAGGGCTGGAAGATGCGGTCAGGCTGCAGGGAGGGGGCAGGAGGGCTGGGAGGGAGGCTCAGCAGGTCTTGGTGCCCTCCCACGCCTTCAGGGGGCTTTGGAAAAATGGAGGACGCTTGGTTCTACCTTGTGCCATTGCCAGACACTCACCACTTGCCCAATCTGCAGTTTTCCTCATCTACCTCCAGCTGCAGGCTTTTCCTCAAACCCAAAGCAGGTTGCTAACAGCCTACACCATAAGAGTTTCCAGTTCGAGTTGCAATGTATGCCTCAGCTTCTCTCCCTAAGCCAGGAGAACAAAACACCAACCCCTCTGGGGACTCAAAGGAAGAGTGTGGAAGGTTAACCCTGTCCTGCCTCCTCTCTTTCCCTCTTTGTCAGAAGCAGGTCATTCACTGGGTATGGTCTGTGGGAGAAATCCACATATTCACAGCGGTCATGTGTAAGAGATCCATATTAGAATCAGTCCTGAGGCCTATAGCCAGGACCTTCTGAACATTCACAAAACGTTTGTAATCTAAACTTGGTGCCTAAGACAATTTTTCCAACGCTTATTGCCCTATACTTCTTTTTATCCAATTGCCCTTTCTGTCTTGCTTTCCTAACTGTTGCTCAGATGTTAGCTACCTTGTAAGATAAAAGGGAGAAATCTTCCCCAGGCAAAAAATAAGGCAGTCTGAAGCGTGTGGCTCTCCTCAGGAAACTCTTACTGTGGAGGCTGGCACACTCTTCTCACTTCCACATTCAGAAGCTAAATAATACACATCCCTGTGCCCCCAGTCTTTGTTCAGCCCTAACCAGGAAGAGAAAATCATTATTTGTGAATCCACCACCTTCATTTGGTGGTGGTGTGAAGATCCTGGAAAGCAGTACATAGTTTGAAGGAACTAGATGTAGTAGCAGTGCAAGTTTTCCTGGGGGGAGGTGTTGGGCATCTGTCCTTTCCCTAATCTCAGCACCCCCGTGGCTCTTGTTTTGTGCTGTACAGGAGGGGGCGGGAAAGGCTGCTCTAAGGGAGGACATGGTAAGAATTATAATGAGCCTGCTCAGTCAGACTTGAATTTGAGATGATCACACCATGAGAACGAGGTATTTCCTTTCCAAGCACACTACGATGTGTTCTGAAGAGGCTTTGGGATTCCTGTTGATGCTACTTCCACAAACTGAAAGGAAAAAATTGAGAGTAGGCTTCACTAATTGTACAGCGTGATTGCTTGAGTCATGGTTGGAAATCTTTTTCCTATTCTAGCAATCAAGAAAGATTTCAGAGACCTCTGAACCCTAAGTTCTAAAGGGCTACTAATGTTATATATACACATACACTTATATAAGATCTATGCATATAACTTTTATAGCTTTCCTTCGGTATTCCAAGCAGTTTCCAGTTTACTAGTATCTGCCTTGTACATTACCGGGAAGAACTTACGTATAGATTAATTGTGACTAGGAGCTCAGTCGCTCTAACCCAAGCAACTTTGTCTTTCTGCCATAACCACTAACAGTTATAACTGATGAGGTGATTATGCTGTAATCATCTGTCCACTGAAAACTCACCTGAGATCAAACTCAAACAGGCTCTGGAAAGGTCAACAGCATTTAATACCTGCTAACATAAGCAGGAAACAAACCTATAACCCAGAGATGAAATCTCCAGGAAGTTTCATTACTGAGCTTTTGAAACAAAAGATCCTGATTGTTACTATCCAATGAAGAGTAATTTCCATGCGGCCTTAAGAATCTTTTGTTATTAAACTGACCTTAGGGAGACATCTCATTTGTTTGACTTACAATATCATGAAAACACTACGTTCATAATAATGAGACAATACCATGTTCCTGTCTCTTATATTCTCCTGATGTCCTAATTTTGATATTCCCCAAAAGTATCAGCAAGCTCTATACAAACTTTTCCTTGGCTCCAACGATATAGTTTAAAAAACTTGTGGTAAATCGATTGTGATCTGTCAGGTACAGAAATACATGATATTACACAATTGTTTTGCAATTATTTTTTTTTTAAACCATGTTATGATCATGGAAATCTAGCTCGATTATTTCAATACCTCAGACCTGCTGTTTTATCTAGTGGGCCAATTTATTCCCAAAGTAACTCATTTAAAATCAATGGGGTTACTCCAGAGATGGATTTGGCACAATGAACGCATCTTTCACTGACAGCACAGCTGTTGCATAGAAACATCACTATTATCTTATGCAAATAAAAGGCCTCTCACCCCTCAGTGATGTCAAATTCTCATGATAGGCAGTACTGGTGCCTTGGAGCTATAGTGTTTCAAGCTGTTACTCTGTCAACTTTTATAAGCTAAGTGGATTCAGTAATGTTTAATAATTAAATAGGAGACCACCAAGAAAAAAAACTATAGCACAATCAATCTACTTTAGTAGTTGCATAAAATTTTTCAGGACTTGACTTTTTAATGGTAGTTGATCAAACCAGTCTGCCTAGATTCTTCCTTTATTTTTTTTTTTTTTTAGGTCTCATCTTTCAGATCTTATGTCCTCAGAGTTCATGTTAGCTGAGACTCACTGCCTTGTAGGAGTTGGTCTGCAACTATCACAACACAAGACACTACCTATTACATGCAATCCCACTGGCAGAAGAATAAAATGCAAAGTGCCATTTTACTGTTCATTAGTAATATGTCATGAGTGATTTAGAAGCTGTTCTGGTGTAACTGAAAGTAAGCCACAGCAGAACAGATGAATAAATACATCTAATACATAAAACCAGTGAGCAGAAACTAAAAAATGCATCAGTGGAAGATAGAAATCATCTGTAACTTGTATGTTCCATTTCTAGGATGCACTGAAGAGAGAAGACATGGTTAGATGGAAATCTATCATGTCTTTGCATCATCATTTTGCACATTCATGCATATAACTATTCAGTTTCTGGTTAACTACATGGTTGCTTGAAATCTGCTATTTAACATTGTGAAGACTGGTCTTTGTTTGGTTTATTGCCACAGGACTGCTCTTATTTACACTCAGACTAAGAAAGCCAGAGAAAACCCTTGTGAAGGGCATTCTGTTCTTTATGTTTTACATGTTCCATCTTCAGTAGTGGAAGGACAGGATCCAGTGTAGAATCCTTTTTTAGCTTTTTTATTCTTTAGAAAGCCTTCTGTCTAGAAAGACCTAGAAAGCCTTCTCTATAGGGTTACCTGAAGACCTTTCTTCAGATGGTTTTCAGAAGATTTAGTGTAGGTAAGAATCAAGAAGTTAAATAACCAGGATTACTACATCTTGTGCAAGGAAAACCAATCCACTGTTGTCTTTTACTGCATGCAGTTTCTTAGAAATCATTAAGCCTTGGCATGCAGTGCTGTGTTTTCATTCGTTCAGAGATGAACCCATAGAACTGTAAGTTTACTCCTTATTGGCAGAAATGGTTTCAATGAAAACAGTGAGTCTATCTGAGGCTACCACACCTTCATAATAGGCTTTGCCAGAATGGATCTGCTCAGATCTGACCTGTTTGAGTTACCACAGACAGTCTGCTAGTTCCTTTGGCCAGTGACACTGAACAGAATACACTATGGATCCTGCCTCTCATATGCTAACACACCAGATGACCTTTAAAGGTCCCTTCCAACTCAAATGATTCTGAGCTTTCAGACACCTCTTATTTCAATCTCATTGTATTGCCAGCACGGGCTGGATTGAAATAGTTACCTCAATTTTATTCTATCAGAAAATGTACAGTCTATGCACATTATTAGTGCAATAATATAATGTAGCATTTAGTTCAGGAAAAGAACTGCCATGTAAAAAAAAAAAAATATTAACTCAAGCTGCATAGTACAGAGCCTGTCTGAACCCACTTACATCTGTTTCATATTAGTTTAATTTGACTTCAGTACAATTACTCCTGAATCATAGTCATGGGAGAATTACAATCTGGCCCTTAGTTTTTTTCATGATGTCTCTGAAGAATTCTCATAAGATCAAAGTCTGATACGTAACGAAAATAGAAAGCTTGATTAATAAAAACAAGCCACCAAGTAGTACTGTTCTCTTCCCTCTTGTCATTTTTTAAAGATTTCTTACCAGATAGCTACATGAAGCTTTACCTTAGCAGGTCGATAACTTTCCTCTATATTAAACAGGAAATTAGGGCATTAGGTTTCAGAGATACCTATGTTTCTTTGACACTCACACCACTAGCAGAGTCATGCGAGGACGGGTGCAGCATGCAGAAGTGCTGGTGGCTTTCAGGACCCTGGACAGTTGAATCCGGCCGGCAGCCGCGGGCGGGGGTTGCAGAGGAAAAGGCGATCCCGCAGCTCCGGCCTCAGCCACTCTGCTGCATGTGCGCTTGGCCCCAGGCACCGCTTTCCCACGTCCCAGGCGAGAGTCTGGCCTGCCAAGGCGATGCAGAGCCAATGCAGTGACAATGCAGGCTTTCTAAAGCAATGTAGCAGCAGGCATAGGCAAACAAAAGCACATGAAATACCTGGACAGGGAAAATGAGAGACAATGGATGAATGAAAGTGGCTATCAGAAACATACTGAAAGAGTTATGAGCAATCACATTATTGAGAAAGGTAAAAAGAGAATGGGAAAATCCCAAACCCTGTGATGTGATTGAAGGATTGGAGAATAAATGGCCTCAACATGAAAAGGGTAAGAAAAAGCTGGTAGGACACATATTCTTAATTGAAAGCAGAGTAGCGGATAAATGAGTGGACGTGTTTAATGCACTATAGAAATATATTAAATCACATCTGCATATATAGGAGTCATTCAAGGAGTTGTCTACAATCACACTACAGAAGCACATCAGGGAAAATAGAACCATCATTTTATGCATATGATTGTTGCTCTAATACTTCTTTGTTTAATGCCTTCAAATGGAAGAAATGCACTTACAAAGCTTTGTACTTAGAACACGCAGGGATCTTGGGCAAGGCTTCAGTTTATTTTTCTTACTACTTTATAGCCTATTTCCTACCTAATCTGCAGGGCTACTAGACTAAGCCAGCTACTTGCATATCCTGTACTGTGATCCGCCTTCCAGCAAACATGACAGCAACCTTATCAGCCAGCAGGACAGGGTCAGGGGCCACACACACACCAAGGAAGTTAATGCTGGTCTCAGAAGCAATGTCTTATCCCTATTTTAATGAAAACTTTAATCATTTTTCAGAATCAAGCATGCCAGTAACTGCAGCTGTTCCTTTCAGTGTTTTTCAATGCAGTGTATCATCCCAGCAGCCTATTAAATGTGGGAATTAATGCAGCTATAGAATAGTTAAAGTAAGGAGGAACAGTCTACATAGACACTATTCACTGTGACCACTCCTCCTACAACTCTCAGTGGTGCCTATTTCTTTTCTACTCTGAACAGCAGGGGAAGAAAGAAGCTATTCTGAGCATTTAAAGGGCTGACTACAACTCCTGCATTAATCATCATCACTTTTACAGTACTCAGAAGAGCTTTACTACTTTCTAAACTAGGCAACATATTTCACGTGGCTCGTGTAGTAAGCTGTTCCAAAAATATGAAGGTGATGGTATTTAGTATGGAGCTGAGGAATAGGGAATGAAATAAGGCTTTCTTTTCAGTTTCACTTCCAGAACTTTCCTCTAGCTTCCTCCAGCTTTGTACCTGAGCACACACATCTTTCAGCCAAACCACACAGACGTAGAACTTTTGTAGTCAATACTTTAACCATTGTTTGGAGGATAACATCGAATTGCCTAGGTTTTTGTATCCACACACAACTAGCCCCTTCAGCACTGGACCTCTTGGGAAAAAAGACTTTGAAATAGGATGATATTTCAAGCTAAATAAAATAAAAAAATTATTATTCTGTTGTAGGAAGAGTGGGGGCTACGTTCTGAGAGTAAATTAGAAATTATTAATATTTATGACAGGAGCAGTGCCAGGCACCATAATAATAAGCAGAAAAAATGTCTCATGATGGAATATCTTAATATACTAGCAAGGAAAAAGAGCTATTCCCACATTTCTGAAGATGCATCACCTAGCAGCAGGTGCATCCCAATATAAGTTCATACACAAGTCATATACATGCACATATATATAGCCATGAATAAGAAGTACAAATACAAACCAATGAGTGAAATCTAGTGGACTTGGTAAAAAAGAAAGCAATGAAATTACTAGATTCATCCTAGTATACAACATCACCTTCTACAACAACTATCCTGATGATCATATTCTCCATTTCATTAACTGTGTTGTAGTATATTGTGAGACAAGATTTAGTGGCATTACAACAGCTTAGATGTAACATGGCAAGAGACTGCAGTGTTATTCACACATGGCATACTCTCACCAAAGTGAGAAGCTCACTGTGAATCAACCCATAGGCAGTGGCTTCTCACAGTTAGCAGATCTGCTACAGCCTACAGACCAGCAGGTGACATGCATTTCATTTCACTACCCAGGAAAAGAAATGTGTCACCCTATATAATTATAGTAAGCTTCTGGACTATATGTAGTCTGGGAATAAAAAGGTAATGATAAGGTTATGTGAATTGGGAATTATACTGAGATAACATCTGCTTATGCTGAAGAATGGAAAAACATAATGTGCATAAACTTCCTAAGCTAGCAATTGCAGGTTCTCTACAAGCTGCCTCCTTTGTATATTTACATTTTGAATGCAGACCTTACTTAAGTCTTTTATGGAGTCATACAAGAATGCCTCCCTACCACTCTAAAACAGCTGCAGTTACTTCTGTAACATATAGAAAAGTCTCGGGATCTTGTTTAAAAGGAGCAACACAAACTACTATATACTTTTTACATCTTCACATTGTATTTGTCTATAAATCTCATTTAGTAATCTGGTTCCCTACTGTACAAACATTACGTGGGTAATCTCTAGCCCAGAGTTTTAACATGGTTGTTAAGAAGATAGATCAAAATGACTTGTACCATAAAATGCATGCACAACTCAGATAAGCACTCTTTTTTTTGTTCACAGAGTTTCACAAGACTATCTATTAAGGGAAAGACAATCCCCCACCCCCTCATTTAGACCACTTCTTTGAAATCCTAAAGAGTACTGGGGATTGGTGACTGTTTTGTTACAGCAGCTGTCAATGAAAGCGTTCAAAAGTGACACATGCTTCTCTATTCCCAGATGAACGTACTTTGGAAAAAAAAAAAAAAGTTTTCAGACAGTGCTGAGTTCTCATTCTGAGAAAAAAAGATGCCTCTTTAAATCATTTCCATTTGACCACTGAAGAATTCAGGAATCCAAAGGGATTATTCCTGATCCATACAATAGCCCAGGTTCACAAAGTTATTTAGGCAACCAATTCCAACTGAGTAAATGGCAGTTAGGCACCTAAATATCTTGTGAATCTCCTAAATATACAACACCAAATCCCTCAGTACTCTAACCATGCTAATGGAATAAAAGAAGTAAAGAATTTAGCACCAAGTTATGTTGCAAGCATTTTGAGTGGATGGAAGATTCCATCTTCCATTTGAAGATTAAATAAATGAAGGCTCTGTAGATAACTAGTAATCTACACAAACAGTGGTAAAATTGACTCCATTGTAGCCTTCAGAAGTAACATAAAAGTGTACATTTATGGTGTAAGTTTTCTGAATATCAAGCTGGAAGTTAGTGCAGCTACAGTTATACAAACGTTGACAGAAATTTGATGCTATTAACATTAGATGCCACTAAATATATAGACAGGCATGGAAGTTTGCCATTACAGGTCCTTGCCAGATAGATCAATAATTTGCCTTTGCCAATGTCTGTACTTGATATTTCAAGGAGAAACATAATACAGCTAATTCTATTTTCTTTTACATCTTCCAGCTGAGTATCTGAAAATAATCCTCTAGCAACAGTGAATCGTGGAAATCTTCTTACAGATGAGGTTACTGGTGTGTAGAATAGTCTAGCATCTCATTTAACTTCATGAAAATCTTGAATAGCGTGGAAAATGAAAGAGATTTTTTGAAGCCCAAACACTTAGTCAGAAGGAAAAAAAAATGTAATTTTACAACGTAAGAACCCAGACTGGTATATTTAAATACTGTTGTTAAAAAAAAATAGCATAAGAATCAAGACATACACGTCTGTTACTATCATTTTGCTTGGTAAAAATATACCTCTTCCAACAGTTCATTCCATAGAAAATATGCTATGCATAAAACTATCCTCCCTCTCAGTTACCACAAATATCAATAAATTATACATGCTGGCTACTTGGGTTATAAATCAGAACTTTATATTACATTCTGGCAATACTGCATCATCCTTTAATTATAATTAATATCATTCTTGATTTTGTAACAGTCCAAAAAGAACAAATCATAAAGGCTCTTTAATTTTTTGTTTTATGTAATCACAGAAATCTATACCTGTCCATTTGTCCTTGTATGTCAGCTTCATTTTTCTCACTCCAGTAATACTCTGTCTTGAAGAGCAGTGGCTAAAACTGAAACACAGACCTGGTCATTAATAATCTATTGCAACTTTTATCTAGTTACAGTTTTTTTGCATCTTTTTTCCATGCTTTTCACATAGTAACACATTCATTTCTCTCCTAACTGGGTAAAAAAAAAAAAAAAAAGAATTCAAAGCAAACTACAGAAAATCTAGAATCCTGTTCTCTCCTCATTTCTTATAGGAAATTCACTGAAGCAGTGAAATCAGCACTCACTTCACCAGTGACAAATTCTGAAACAAAAGAGATAGTATTTAGTGTTTGACTTTTGAACATGCTTTTTCTGCTTCAGCGGTGTGACACCTTTATGGCAAATAGGCCTTGGTTTACCTCTGTTTTATTCTGATTTTGATGGGATATTTAAACAACTTTGTTTTTTTCCTTTTTTTTAGTACAAAAAATGTTCACAAAACAAGATTTTAGATATAGTGTGGTTTGTGCATGAAAATTATCTTGGAGAAATCTGCTTTTCATGAAATTTTCCAAAACAAGTAATATTTAAGGTTTGGCTTTAGGAACCATGTCACTAAAACAAGAGCCTATTTTTGGCCTACTTTATTCTCTACAAACATTCATTAATCAGAGGTTAGTAATAAAAGGCAGTTAACTTGCTATTGTTTGCAGTTGTTTCTGGTTCATACATAGTAGCAGGAGGAAATCCAGTTGTTGCTAACATTGGATACAGAACAGCCTGATAGCCCCTAGCATCTTCAGAGCAGGAGAGGCTGCCATGGGAACTGACTCATAGCTGTATCAGTTTGCTGACTTACATGTTTTCACTGTTTTTGGAGAAGCAAGTTTTCAGATCTATATTGCTGCAGCAGCCACAACACAGAAATACAGAATACAAAAACTTTGCCAGTAATGTAATCCACAAAACTTACTGAAATCCAGAACAAATGGCCACTGAAATCTTCAAATGAAAATTATATATAGAAACGAAGAAAATAAAAAACAGTACATCTGTATTCTCAGTGAACAAAACAGCAATCATTTTTTTCTTACAAAAAAGGAGAATTGACATGGCTAGACGACAGTCATCCCAATTTCTGACTTTTTAAATCAAAGATTTTTCTATTGTCTCAAAATACTGAAAGAGACATTTCTTCTTCAGACAACTCCAGAGCAACAACGAAAATCTCTCTACAACTGTCAATCAAAAGACAGTCTTATACAGTTTGTGTTCATTTCCATTGTGTTTTGAGAATGAGTGCTTTGCTTTATATGTGACCTACTCCATTTCGGGTATTTTATTCCACCTAAAAAACTGCTGAAGTTGTTAAGGCCAGGAACAACTGAGACTAATTAAAACTTGCAGTAATCTTTAAAAAAAAATCAAACTTGTGTCTCAAACTGCTATCTCCTCAATTCCTAGGCTTAAAGAAATGATTAACAAACAATTGAGAATCAAATGACTGCACCTCCAGTAAAGTAAATGGAAATTCCCTCCTCAACTTCTGCTGGAGTAAAAAGAACCTGCCAATATTCTCTAACTCACAGTATTACTGGGTACTTACTGAAGAGCCTGTTAGATCAACAGTTGTCAGGTGTCTCAGCTCTTTACAGATGAAGGACATGGGTCTTTCTTGATCATACAGAAAGAATTTAGCCCACAATGAGTTTTCTCTAGAAATCCTTCCAGAAGTCTGAGAAAAGTAAAGAAAAAAAGAATTGCATGGGGGAGAGGAACACAACTAGCCGTAACTAAGCTACCAAGCTCAAGGTGAAAACAAAGAACATAAATTTAGAATTGAGACTAATACTGGTACAACGTTAACATAGACTCATCATGATTGTAAGGCTTCTAGCCACATAAGGAATTTGAGCAAACTTTTAAATACGGCTGCCAGACTAAAAGCATACAATTTCTAAGACAGCTTGAGCAGTTTATGTAAGAGATTTATATGATGTTGTTGCCTGTCATTCAAGAAACCATCACAGCACATAAGAGTTTTCCATATCCTAGTCATATTTTCCTTTATTTCTATATTCTATAACTGGTTTGCTTACTCAGAATAACTTCTTCTAGTCTTGTGCGGAATTGCTATATTACATTATGCTATCCTTTTAATAGCCACCGATATTCATATTTAATATTAGAAGTCAGGCTTTCCCTACTAGCTTTTGTGACAGAATAATATTTATTTTTAATCTTCTATGTTTTAGCACTCATCTATATCACGTATTCTGCAGTTTTGATATTTATTATTCAAAGGAGAGATGTCATTTTAGTTCCTACTGGTAAGAAGCACAGCACAAAAAGTCTCAACCCAAATATGCAGACAAGTGGTCAAAGTGTCTCCATTTTTTACTATCAGCTATGAATCAGATTAAGATCATTTAGACTGCAACCTACTCAGACACCTGACTCGGTGTGTACAGAAGGTCACAGAAGCCACAGACAGGCTGTAAACAGACTCTCAGCATCCTGACTCTTGGGTCTGTGAAACATCCATCAGACTGAACCCCTTTTTTGTCCTTGATGCATATAACATGTTCATGGGGAGGAAGGTGCTTTTATACCAAATTCTAACACATTAAAATTCAGGTTCTGTCTCAATCAGAACATGGACTGTCCTGAAGTCTTATGATCTCAGTATCAATACACAAATTTAATAAGAAGCAGATTTTTTTCCTTGGAATGTAACTTTAAGCTGAAGGAAACTTCTGGACAGTGTAATGGAAAGTACTTAATATACTTCTTCCTAAGATGTCGTGGTTTTTTTTCCCCCCTACTATTAATAAAATGGTTCCACAGAAAAGTTACTCCTAGAAGATTTCATTGCAAGAGTTAAACTTCACATCCCCCTCAATTTGATTTTTGCCATTTTCTTGCCCACTACTTTCTTTCACACATAGTTACAAGTGGTTAAAGTGACAGAAATTGCTATTACTTATGCAACACGGCATGCAAGAGATTTTCTCACTTTGTTGTCTGCCTGTTTGTTTATACATACTGGAATAGGAAATGTCACTTCAGTACCTTTTAAATCCAAAATAAAAGCCCCAAAGTATTCCAGTTGGAAATTTCAGCCTATTTCTAAGAAAAGTTGCATGTCACATTCATGCACAAACCATGCAGATACGTACGAAACTACTATGGAAAATTGGAGTATATCTGTATTGTGTTTTGTAGGCATTCTAAAGCTACCCTTGAGAATTCCTCCTCTTGACCTTGGCAGAGCTAAAGGAACTCTTGAGCACATAGGATCCCATTTGTTCAAGTACATGCATGGATTCATACACTGCTAAGGAAGCATGAGCACTGTTATGGCTGTGCAGAAGGTAGATGGGCAACACAAAATGCAGCACTGACATTCTTCCATCTGCCTCCCACAAGCTAAGTAGACATAGACAATCCATCTTGGCCTATGCATGTACACATTCACTGAGCTTAACAGAGCTGTGCGATTTATATATGTCTAATTTGAGTCCTAATTTTCTGTTATTGAGTGAAGTATGAAATATGTTTTCATCTTTTTTCTCATTAATTACTATCAGTAAACATTTCCATGTGACACGATAGAGAATATTAGAGAACAAAACATATCTTGTGACATCTATGTACTTTTTCCCCTTAAAACTCCAATTACACAATTAGTCACTACAGTACGTGTTCTTAAAACCTAATAGTTCAAATAAAGTAATGAGAAAAGAACAGCTCTCAGCAGCCAGCACTAAAAAAGGACAGTTTCTCATGTACAAGCCTCTTGTCTGTAAACTTTCATGGGAACAGTAGATAAACAGAAAATGACACAGTGTAAGAATAAACATAAGCAGATCTTGAGTCACCCCAGCTACTGGGTTTTACATTACAGACAAGAATAACATCTACAATTTATATGTTTCTTCCCTGTTGCACTTAAAAAATAGATGCATAAGACTGTATAGAAGTGAAGAGAAAGAACAGATGTACAGAGTACATCTGCACAGGTGCTTCCTGAAATGGCTTTGGTAGTTCTTACTTATACCACAGGGAAAACTTTTTCTTCTAAAGCGACAAATGGTTTGGCAATGTAACGTTCTCACATATTCTATGTTCCTACAGTTCTCACCACCTTCTTTATCACATTCCTTCTTACTTTAAATTAGCTCCCTTATTGTATTCTAAATCACAGCATATTAAAAACTGCAGTTTTTAAGACATAGACCATCTCCTCTTAATTGTTTCTGCATCATCATTCCCAGTGGGGCCCTAGACTTTACAAAAATATCTGACTACTGTTACCATACAAGCAATAACAAAACAAATAGATGTGCTGCCATGAAGAAAGAGAAAGAGTCTCCAGCCCTGTCAGATCATATAACTTCTGTATCATTTTGAAAGTAACAATGATATTTGAAAACTACGTGACTTTAAACAACTCTAAGGACCAAATGACCAAAAAACATGCAGCACCGTGAGGCAGAAAAATTCCTCCTAGAAAAGCATGCTTTAAAAAACCCCTATTTCAGTAGTTACTTCAGTCTTTCCATTTTGCCCTCACACCACATCTGCGAGAACTACTCCATTTGCCTGACAAGAATTTCCTAGGCAGGTAGCAAAAAAATCTGCTCAGGCAGCCTGTTTAAATGCACTCAGAAAGCACTGCCTCCTCTCATGTTTCAGGGAAACATTTTTCTTTCTAGACAGTTGTAGAAGACAGGATTGTGAAGGTAATAGTCTGAAGATGCAGGCTGGGGATTGCTGTTAGCCAGCAGCTGCCTGCTGCGAGCAGCAGTCAGCATTTTGGAAGGCTCACATGCTGAGGCACAGGCAGGTGACAAAGCTGCACTAAAACAAGGTACTGATACCAAAACCAAGAGATCAAGGATCTCAAGAAAAACTCAAAGAGTTTTATTTCCATCGTGAAGTACACAGTGTGATGACTTCAGGGCTTTCCTGTATGACCATGATGCGCAAGTCTGCTTTGGGGGCTGTTCTCCACCTGCATATGTAGGCTTATATGATAGACAGTTGTAAGGAAAACAGAGCATGAAAGAAAATCAATGGCTTGAAACAAGCAAAGACTCTCCAAAAAGCTGCAGACTCCAGTTCTCCAGTGTACATATAAACTATTTTTCCAAGAAGGCCAAATGCCAGAAATGTAGAGTTCTGATGCTACAAATTGATCTCTGTCTCAAATGAAACAGCAACTCTTGGAGGTTCTGCCTGACACATAGTCTTTTTCAGAGGAACCTGGGCTGGTCTATGCTAATCATGCAAAAGAAAATAAGCACCTGTAACAGAAAAAGTCCCAAAAATCTTACACCATTTGTTTCACACAGATATAAGGTCTCAGCTCTCTCCACACACTACTGCTCCCTCAACTACCCTCTGATCTTCTCTCTCCCAGACTGCTTCTGCTTTGCCTGACTGGCTTTTATCTAAGCCTGGGGCAACCCACCTCAGGTCCACCCCTTCCAGGCACAGGTGCAAGTGATCTACCAGTCCTCCCCTGGGCCAGCCATGCCCTTCCACCATGTGCTCAATCATCAGTTCATGCTGTGATCAACTGTTCCCCTACAGCATCACATGGAGCATTTCCTTTTTCTAACACCCTGCTCTCTAACAACTTTGTTTCTTCCACAAAAACAAACACTACCTGGGTCTTAAGAATGCTGCTAAATACTATTAACTAAATTTGCAGAGCAGTAGGTGTCTATGTAAGATGGCACACTGAGGAGAGGTAGTTTGCAAGCAGGTGATAGTAAGCCCTTGTCAGATAAGAACAGGTGCCCGTCCACATTTTCCAAAGTGACTCACATAATATATTCCTGCTGCTTTCATCCCCCCACCCCAGTGCAAATCTATTTCAAAACCATGCTCCGCTGTAGTGCATTCCAAGGTAAAGGGGAAAATGTCCTCCTGAAGAAGACAAACAATAACATTCAGTGCTGTTTACTCTTTTCAAATTGGAAAAGGATGAATTTTACAAGTTTTGTTATGCTATTTCTTTGACAATTGTAGGCTCTCTGCAGCAATTCATTTATTTCTGAATTTATTGTGATGGATCAACATCCACAATTGATTCAACTTCTTTTAACTCTTATTTTTATTTAGTACATGTTGCAGGAATTAATGTGTGAGCACACAGCAATGTTTCTGGGTTAACTTTTAATTACATGAAGTATATATACTGTTACAGATCAAATGGAGCCAAAGGGCAAAGGAGTGCAAGCCAGACCGGTTACAAACACATGAAGTTCTGGTATGTGTTGCTATTGGAGGTCAAAAAATTCAGAGCTGGGGCATTTCTAGGATGCTTCTGATTGAGGGGGAACTAGTGGAAATTGCTACATTCCTTCAGCGTTGCCTAGAAACCAGGGGAACAGTTGTGATATGTTTCTAAAAACGCTCACATTTGGGTGTTTTAATTATCTACATGGTAGAAAAAAGTATATGAACAACGGGAAGGATGCTTTGAGAACTACATCGTTAGAGTCAGAAAGAACAGCCTAATTACCACTGAGAATTCAAGAACCTGAAACTCAGAATTCAAACACTGAAACAAAAAGTGTTTTAAAAGTATAAAAACATTATCGTGAGCACCTCATTGGAAAACAAACAAACAAAACAAACACACAAAAAAAAACACAAATAAAAATAAGAGAGAGGTTTTCAGCAGCATGATCTCTGTAGCCAATACAGAGTACTACAACTAATGTTCAGGACACCACAGAGCGGTGAGATCTCACACACTTAACGTTCTCTGTAGTATCATGAGGTATCTGAAACTGACACTGCTTTAACACAATCTCTACCTCCACAATCTATTGGTTTAACAATATGAATTATTATAAGAAGTCTAAGCTAGAGGCACTGAAACACAAGAACTAAGGTAAATTACTTCCTGAAACCCTTTCCTCTGATTTCTAATTTTAGATGCAATCAAAAATCTGCTTTGGAGAAAGCAGAAAAGAGAAAGCCAGCTGCATTTGCAGCTTCTGCACAGAAGAGTCAATACATCAGATACTCTCCATGATATCATTGCCTTCACACCAAGAGACATGGGTGAAAAATGCTATCGAATACTTTGTTATTGACAAAATGTAAGGTATTTTGTGACCTAATGATTAATGGAAGTTGAAACATCATGAGAACAGACACCTTCTAAAAAACAGTCAGGAAGATGAGATGGAATGAGGACCAAGAGGCTTCAGAGGCTTGTATTAACTCTCCTGTCCCCTCTCAGTCAAACTTAAAACCAACTAACTTTATAGATAATCTTACAGAAAACAGTACTAGACTGTCAAAATGATCACTGCAATGTGAGGCACAAGAATTAGGGCCATATCCAAAAAGTACTTCACACAACAAAGGGGAATATCTAAAAAGAAACTGTGAAGGGAAGTTGCAGGCTGACCCCCAAGTGCTAGGGGCTAGCAAGAAACTTCAGCTATGCATGCAACACTCCGTAGTTGACTATAGAAAAGTTTTCTGAAATATTTGGCAGACGCTCCTGTCACACAGGACACACTGGGGTAGGTAAATCTCAGGTTTCATCCAGCATGAGTATGTCTTTTTCTATGACTTACTGGGAGTTTTGAATGAGGCAGAAATAAGAAATAAATTGTTTTAAAATACTGTCTCACTGTTTTTGCTATGATTGTGAACAAAGAACTATTTTCCTGGAATGCTAAGGATAGCAAATCACATAAAACCCACATTTATTCAAACAGTTAAACATACCAGCATTAACACATCCATCAGTGACAGGACCAAATACTGCTTTTCAAGATTTGCTTTTGTGGTTCACTTCTAAAGAATTGCTCCTTTGAAAGGCAGTGAATTTCTTCAGCATAACACACTGGGGATGCTCTGGGTTCTCTATTTGCCATTCTCTCCTCCAAAACATGAGTAATTTTGCTTGTAACACTCACTGGCACCAGAAATTCTTTGATTTCCAGTCAAGCTGTGAGTACAAGGTTTAAATAACCACTGCGGCTTCTACTTAGGAAGCAAAACTTTTTTCTAGAGTGTGACATAAGGAGGCATCCAGCGAGCAGTGATTCACCTTTATCCAGCTCACGTTACAGGAGCTATGGCACTGCGTGTGGAAAAACTGGGAGCAGGGGGTCTGGATGGGAGGGGCCGGGCCAGGCCGGAGACCCAGGCCCAGGAGAGCGTCGAGCCCGGGGGCTGAGGGGCCCGGCAACGCGCTTCCCAGGGGCTGCAGGTTCGGCCCTGCAGGGCGCAACTGCCAGGGAACCCCACGGTGCGAGCGGGGCCGGGGAAAAGCCGCCCCCGGGGCCGCGCTCCGGCCGTGCCCGCCCGCGTGGCGCGACGTTCCCGTGGCCATGGCAACCGCAGAGGCGGCCGCGCCAGGGCCAGAGCCAAGCCCAGGCCCGGGCCCAGCGCCCCGCCCCGCCCGGCCGTTGCCGGGGCAGGGCCGCCGCCGTTTGAGCCGAGCGCAGGGCTCGGCCGAGAGCATGGGCGTGAAGATGGAGGGCGGCGGCAGGCGGAGCCAAGGTGCGGGGCTCAGTGGCGGGGGGCGCGGGCGGGGCCTGCAGGCCGTTGGGGTGCGCTGCCCCCCGNTGCAGGCCGTTGGGGTGCACTGCCCCCCGGCCTTCCCCGGCCCTCGCGGTCGTGGGAAGGAGCCGCCAGCCTGTGTGGGCCCAGGCCGGAGCCTGCCCCGGGGCTGCGGTGCGCGGCTTGCCGAGTCCGGGGCTGTGCAGCTGCGTGCGGAGCTGGGCCCGGGCTGGGCGGCCGTGACACAGCCGTCCCGCAGAGCCATTCAGCGAGGGAGGCTTGGCCCGGCCTTCCGGCGGGTCGGGGGTGCTCAGCCCAGAAACGGGGCTCCAAGCGGCTGGTGTACAGCCGGCACCGCCGAGCTGCCCAGGCGTTTTAACGGCCCCCAGCGCTGCTGTTGTCAGTTCGGCTTTAGGCGGGCACTGCGATTCGCCGCGTTTTCAGAATTTAAATTTCTGTGCCCTTCGGAGTCGACTTTTCTTCTGCAGAGCTGGTATGGCTCTGAGCCTTCAACGGTGCTGTGTAGTGGTTTGGTGAGCAGAATATTGCTCAGATAGCTTTGGGGTGTAGGCCCGAGTTTGTTGGTCTGGTGAGGTGCTAATGCAAGGGTAGATGAAAAATAAAAGACTTAAAAGCTCTGAAGCTTTTATAAAGTGATTCCTTATGCACATTTAATCAACTGTGGGCTGCTGTTGCATCAGTTCCAGCAAATACTCATGGAGACATTTGCTGTTCATGATGAAAACAGGCATAAACATGAAAAAATGTCTGCACGAGCCAACTCCAGCTCTTGGAAAATATCTAAAATATTTTTAGATGTGAACTTGATGGTATGAGAGGTATAAAACAGCAGTAGGCGTTGCTCAGTGCTGTGCTGTCGCACTCATACACAGCTGTATAAGGTCAGATCCATGAGATAACATTTCACATTGCATCTCTGCGGTGTCAGATCAAGTCTTCTGAGTTGGTGACAGGTGTCACTCCAGAAGATGCCTAGTATCAGAGTGCAGTTTTAATGTGAAGTCTAATACTACGTGGGACTATGAAGTTCTGGACAAGAACTAGGATCTTGTCCACCATACGTATATATTTTTCAATGCTATTGCAGTCCCCGTGGAAGATGTTCCCTTTCATAGCATGAAGGCAGTTTTTTCTACAGACCTGTCGTGTTCTTGACTGTTTATGTCCTTGATTCTCAAAGTATTTTTATGGACAGTCATGATCTGTTGATTGTAAATTGAGAATAAATGGGATATAAAAACTAAATTCCATTCGGGTTGCGGAAGCTTTGTGTGAATGACTCCTGTTGTCAAAACAAAGAAACAAAACAAAAAAACCAAGAATATAAAATAATTCAAAAGTGGGAAAGAATTTATCTTTTTAAATGTTAAGGTATTACTTGAATGCATAGGAAGTTCTCACAGAGTGTGTAGTATGAGCATACCGGTTGATACCTAGTTTCACAGACACACGGGAAGCATTCATACAGACTACAAGGATTAGAGCTAGCAAAGATGTTAATTCCATGTGCTAACCTAGAAGTCTGTGTGCTTGAGCAGAATTGGCAGAACAGCCACCCAGTTGCTTACAGCCGTTCGTGAGAGGCAGAACACTCCATATTTGTGAATTCTGTGTGAGATAATTGTGTCTGTGCAATGTCTGCCCAAAACGTTCATACAGATTAGGGAGGAGTTCGTATTTCATGTCCTTTTGTACTCCTTGCAGAGTTTCTTGTTCAGACCTGGCTCTGTCATTGTAAAAGGAATCAAAGCTCAGTACTTGCTTTGTATAAGCATTTCTATTTTCTCTAGAAATACTAAATTACTAGAGTAAAAGAAAGATCAATTGATTTACATTATAAATATATCAGCAAAAATAAAATTTCTGTTTTTTTACTATATTGTGCAAAATTTCTATGTAGATCTTTTCAAAGTTGAAATAAGTTAGAGATTTTTCTCCGTGAAAATATTAAAGAATTAATCCCATATATGTTTCCTTCATTCCAGGTATAAACATCCAAGTTATTTACAGTAGTAATTTCAGGAGTTTGTTAATATAGTTACAGATTTATAATATGACCTCAAATAATCTGTAATTCTAAACCAGTTTTGTTATTTAAATCCAGTGTTCTGCACTGGGCTGTTTAACTCTCACAACTGATGATTGGCACCTGTCTGCAGAGCAATGAAATCGTTTGCTTGTTGTTGATGAATAATGCACATTTGTGTCGCATTTATGTTGCAGCAGTGGGGAAGTCATCGTTGCTGCATGGAGGCTGCTGCTATGTTTGGGCGGTTTATGCAGACTTCAAAGACTAAAACAATGTAAAATGCTTCCTGTGTTTACAGGCACCACCATCTTGTTTAGATTTTTCCTGCATTGCAGAAAATCCTTGCGCTGATCTGAAGGGTGTTCTAGCTGTTAACAGACTTGGGACTCCTGAGCTGCTGTTGGTTTTGTGGTTTGAGTGGGGTCTTATGTTTTTTCCTCCTCTGTATTTCATTTGCCACATCAGCAAAATGGGTTGTTAAACATCAACTTGGTAAGACCATTCTGATTTTTCAGAAGTTGATGTTGCCTTTGACTAGCAGAGAAGTTGAAAAGTAATATTTGTATCTTCAAAGAAGAAAGGGCATGTGGAAGTTGTATTTGAACCCTAACAGTATGTTTTAACTGAAACTGGGAAATGTTAATTACTGACCATAACTTCTTACCCAGTTAAAACCTTGTCTGAGCAAGTTGTTTAAACCAATCCTTAATTTGCCTGTTGGTTAAATGGTCTGCTCAGTGACTGTTAGTCACCTAATATGGCTCATCCCGTCTCCATTCAGCAAATAATTTAAATTTGTAATAGTACTTGATTGGTCCAATTTCATTGAATATTTCTTGCATGTTTCAAACGAGGCATGTGCTAAAGTAGCAGGATTCAAACCATTACCCCTACTCGCTGTTCTGCTCCAGATCATACTCTGCAACATCCTCTGCAGCACAGTGGATCAAGGATTCTCTGATCGCTGTTCTGCATGAGACTGTCTGTGCCTTTTCAGTTAGAAATATGGGAAGAGGGAAGACATAACTAGGGGAGGGAATTTGTTGTAGGCACAAATTAAAATAACAAAAGAGATATTTTCAATCCATACGGTATAAACTAAGTACAGTGTCTCTCTCTATATACACGCATACAGCATCTGCTAGTTGTTTTGGCACAAGATGCTGAAACACCTTCAGAATGCAGGGTCATGGGACTGCATAACGTTTCTTGCAGCTGTAGAAGGCAGCACAGGTTCATCATGCAGGACTTAATTTTGTGAAGTTCTGCTTGCTCTGGCCTGTGAGTTGCTGGGCACAGCTGTGCCTCTGAGCTCACGTTCCTGCACTCTTTAAGCAAAGGAGCCTTTGCCATGGAGGAATCTTTACAATGCAGGGTAGCGTGTGCTCCTGGGTTACCCTGTACCGTCTTGCATGGGCGTAACTACCAGTGACCCTTTCTGATTAGTAACTTTTGATGTGAGACCCAAGCAAATTCTGATGGAACTGATTTGCTTTTGCCTAAAATTTTTATCGCAAAATGTGCTGCTGACAAACCCAGCATTTTGTTTCTGCTTTTCAAGTACAAAGAGGGCAGTAACTTTCATCCAGAACTTCCCTTATTGGTCAAGTGAATTCTGTAGTTAGGAAAACTGTAATATTTTTCAAGAATTACTTCATCAAACAAAACTCAAATTAGCCTATTTTAAGAGTACTCTCTACACTACTATTTCATTAGATTTCTTAAACTAATCAGAGGAGGTTTTGAATCTTGAAATATAGTTTTGGTTGAATAGTTCTCATTTATGCAGAAAACTATTACATTATTAGTTGTAAAGGACTGAGAGACCTAACTCTTGCACATTAAGAGTGGATGTAAAGAACAGCTTTTGTGTAATCCACCATAGTAAGCATATAAATAGTGCCTAGCTAATTAATGGCTTAGAAGATTATGTATGGTGTGTCTGTCAGGGAATGATTCCTTGTATTACTTTCATAATATTTTGCTGCTGACACAGATGATCCCATGCAAAATTCAAATGGAACATTTGGGACTTTATTTCAAAATTGGAATATTGTAACTTTATTTATCACGTTTTGCTTCAGAAAAATTAGGAAATAATGACAATATATTTTCCTCTGGTTGATTCTCTGCTTGTTAAATAAATCTTAAATGTAATTCTGTAAAAGGCAGCTTCACATCTAAGACTTTGTACTCTCAGAATACATTGAAGCTTTTTTGAAATCAGAAAGTGGGTCTCAGAGGCTTCTGTTTAGCTTACATGAACAGGAAGAAAAGCAACGTATCATTATGTCTCAATGAAGTGCTCAGTTTTACCCCTTCCTAATTTTCTAATAAAATGGAACACCGTTAGTGCATTCAGCAACCAGCTGGATCTGAAGTCCTTACCTCTTGTGATTGCATAGATACTGCACAGAAGCAGCAGAGACTTGCCCCATTTTAACCTGTCTTCCCAAAAAAGGAGTCTGTGGGTGGGTTCCTGCCGTCTGCCAGCCTTTTTCTCTTTTCCAGTCCTGAATCTATTAATCAGTTTCACCCAGCTATGAGTAAGAAGTAGGAGCTTTAGTGTTATGAACTGCAGTGGCTGAGTACAAGTGTTTTGTGAGAAATAAAAACCAACAAAAACCTCAACAGATTAACTTAAATTTTCAGAGAAAGGCATGCTGTTCTTTTTCCATTCCCAGATAAGCAACAAGAGGATGAGCAACTAGTCAGCCAAGGATAAGCAACTAGATAAGCTCAAACTAGGTTGCCAATTGTAGCACAGGTAGGCTAGCTGTAAACGAGATGTGAACTGAGATAAAGCAGATGGCTAGTTATAACCTATACAGCACCTGTACAGCCACAGCTGAGCGAGTAGGGGATGTTAGGGTGTGGGGGGGTGACTGCAGGTAACGAAAAGAAGAGAAATTGGGGAAATTGAAGGTTTACAGGATATGGTAGGAAGATGTAAGCCGCACTGATAGGAAAGCAGGCCTTCAAAGTAGTACTACCAGTAGAGCATCCTATCATTATTGTTTTTTAAAATAATGAAAGCATATCATCATTCTAATATAACAGAAAAAATAATAGTTTCTTATTTATTTAAATCCAGCGTGAGTTTTCCTAGCCAGGTCAATCTTGTAACATAGATACAGCATTGTTTGCTGCGTGTCTATGTTGTATTCATATGCACAGCAATTTCTGTAGCATTAAGAGTTAGTGGATACTTTGACTTAAAAATTCTCATAGTACCAAGAAGGGAGGAATCTATTTTTCAGGTCCTAGTTTCATTCTTTTACATAGGACCTTTTCAGAAATGTTTGAGTTGATGAAGTTTCCAGAACGACTCCTAAGTTATTTAGGATTTCACGCTTTTGTTCCCTCCTCAGCTTGTGTACAGCGTTAGTGCTGCAGCGTACTGTTAGTGTGTATGGAATTAGAAGAATGAATCTGTAGCAGGAATTGCACTGAAAAGATCACTAAACCAGTCAGAAGGGGTGATAGTGCATCCTTGGCTTCTGATAAGTTCACAGCACAAAGCCACTCCTGCATGTAGTTGCCTGAGTTATCCACCTGGGCAGAGATATCTCACTGACTTTTTGTTTTAGAGTATTCAGGAGCTGGGGAGGAAAAGAAGAAAAGGAGCTAGAAAAGGAAGAGGCAGCAGCACAAAACCTTTAGAAATTAGTGTAGTGGCTAGTGTGTTGCATGGCATTTGTCAGCTTGGGTTGAATGTCCTCTGGGAGATCAAATCCCCACATCTCATGCAAATGCTGCAGTTCTAATCCATTTCAGGCAAAGGTGAAAGTGCTTCGTACGTTTCCAGCCAAGGCTGCTGCAACTGGGAATGCAAGAATCCTGGAGCCGTGAAAAAATCCAATACTCAAAAGGATTGGTGGAGTTGGCTGAGTGATGAGCACATTCCTCTGGGACTGATGGGGAGACCTGAGGTCTGAACCCACGTAGGGCCAAGGATTGTTTTAACCTCAGATCTATAAATTGCTTTTATGAAAAGACAGTGCTCAAACAAATCTACACAGTTACATGGAGGGTTTGTGGCTTGTAATGCTGCATTTAGGTGCCTATACTCAATATCTCACTTAAGATCTCTATATTTTTTATGGATTATCTTTTAAATAGTGAGTCTTTATAAGATAAAGATAGCTTGATTGAATTTTTTCAGTATTTTTGATTTGCTATATCTGAAGTATAAAATAGCAAGTCTGATAGTTGTGTTTAAAATCTTTCCTATGAGAGTGTTATAATGAAAGGTTGGGCTTCTTTCCAGTACATATTAATGTTCCAGATCTGAAATGGCTTTGTAGGCAAAATTTATGGAAATTATTTTTCTATTAGCTAACAATTAGGATACAAAGTAACACAAACAAACCACCATTTTCCATCATTTTTAGGACTATAAAATTACAAATAAAGATGGAATGCATTTTAAATGAAAATGAAAAGATAATTTGAACAAAATATCTTCATAATCTCTTTGGAATAATGATTACTTACCTTAGATACCAGTGGGAAAAATTATTCACAAAGTTTGTTTGTTTGTTATTCTCCTTTTCATTGCGTAGTGTCACATACTTGCAGGGAAAGCCTATGAAAGCAAATAGAAGCGCTAATAGAAACCAAAAGAACAAAGTAATTATTTTGTAATATATCATTTATTTGCTTTCTGTACTTTACAACAATACACTGTGTGAGAATCCTGGTGTTACATTCAGTGTGGACAGTTCACTGAAATCTATGAGGAAACATACACTTAGGTCATGCAGTTACATGTGTAGTTCATCAAAGATAAGAGCCTATCATACTTCTCAGTTTCTGAGGCTGAAAACTCAGAAAGTGATTTATTAAACTAATTGGAATGATATTAAAGTGTTTCCAGTCCAGTTCTGGAAATCTGTTTACATAGACTTCAACTTTGTGACTGGGAGGTTTTTTTATTATTATTATAAGATGTAAAAAGTATACATTTTAGTCAGGAAACTATTATTCGAAAAGCTGCCATAGTACTGTGATCAGTTCTTCTAAGTCTACTTCATACAGGTTGTTCTATTCCCAAGTAATTAATTATTTAAGAAATAAATTCTGTCAAAATCAGTTAAAATTTTTTTCACTAAAACATTCTCACTTGCATGAATGGGTTTTGAAAAAAAGAGGTGAGATAGACAAAGTGCATACTACTTTCACTCTGTTCCCAGTCCTAAAACAGTACAGCTTTCTTCACTCCCATAGCTCTCCTGATGTTCGTTATTATTTTGCTGTTGTCACTTCATCAGGTTTTTGTTTCATTACTATACAATTTGCTGGAAATCCCACCTTCTCCTTTAATTTTTTTCTTCCACATATCTAAGCCTTCATCATCTGGCACAAGAGACGGGGTGTGGGACAAGGCACCACGGCGTGCATGTGCTCGGCCCACATGTCCACAGTCAGAATATTCAGAGGAGTCTGTACAATGTTTCTCCCTCCTGAGCCTTTCTGAGGGCTTTTCTTTTCTATTAAATGATGCAGGATGTTGGGGTAGGAGAGAATTTTTGGATTGTTATTTTTTCTCCCCAACTCTTATACAGATTAATTCTAAAGGGCAGGAAGAAAAAGCCGATGCAGTAGTTCTTTCAATACAGTTTATCCATGTGCCACCTGCTGGTGATGCTGACCACAGCTTTGCATTCAGCTGGAACAGGTTTCTGAGCATCTCTGATTCTCTTTAACTCAGAGCAGAGGCATTGAGCTTACCTGGAAAGAATCAGCTGCAGTTATAAGAATGTCCCTGTGCATTTCTAAGATGCCCATGCTTACCTCTCCATGATTCTTGCCCATGTAAGTTTGTTAGAGATGGATGCTGTCTACTTAGCAGTATCATGTGTCTCCTCCTAGAATTATAACTTGGCACTGAACTGTGGAAAATACTGGAAAATTTAGGTTATTTTGACCAACTGTGAATGAAAACCATCAGATTTTCCTATGTCTGCTGAGACCTACATTTGTGACTTATTTATAGCTTACACATTTCTACACAATTATTAGGATAGAAGTTTATCTACTAAAATGTTACAGTCTGACCCTTAAGTCTTCCAGAAGACTTACATTACTGTCACTTCAGGAAGTCATGACTTTCAGGATGGTTATCCAGCTACCACGTTGGTGTTGTTATGCTAGAGAAATACAGTTATTTCAATAACACATGGTGTTATTATGCTACAGAAATACTTAAACAAGAAAGCTAGCTGTTATTGACAAAGGTTTGCAATTGTTAGAGACAGTCATTCTAAATCTAATAAATTCTTGCTTTATGTTTGGAATTTTAATATTTAAAGTCTTGTTTGCCCACGTATGTTTAAATCACAAATAGGGACTAGGAGGAATTGTACCACAAGGAGATCTGAAAAGGAGCCATTGGAAATGTCACCCTTTGGCTTTGAAGAAAATGGTGTAACTTAAAAATGGTTGTAAAATGTTTGTAGGGTTGTAAAATGGTTGTCGGGCTGAAAAAATCTATAGTGGCACTTTTCCTTTCTTATCCCTTTCATACTGCTGGTCTGTCACCTCCCAGCAGAGAGGAAGGTTAAATTAAATTGGATGTGGGTTTTTAAATCATAGGTCACCTAACAGATGGTGGTTGTATGCCTGCTATTACTGCTTTTCTTTTTTCTTTTCAAGGAGGAGATGCAGAGCTTTTAAGTCACATTCTTGCATTTTTCAGAACAACTGGATGCTTAAGTTTTGTCTGCATCTCCACTTGTTTAGTGTGTTACCAGTCTCTCAAACTGCCAGAAGATTGAATGGCAAAGCAAATTCTTCTTCAATTAACAGTAACAGATTTTTGAAATAGCGTGTTCTCATTGGTAGGATGATTTGTCACACAAGTGTAATTAGTTTCTTTCAATCTGTTAAACTCTTTAGTATGATAGTAACCACAATCATTGTCTACATACAGAATATTTTTCACATTAGTTGTTTGATGTAATGATAAAATTCAATCAGTAAATACTTAATTTAGAGTTTAGCATAGGTACAGAACTTTGGCTGTCTCTCTCTGCAGTTTAATGACCAATGTCAAAAGTCAAATTGAAGTGATCTAATGGTCTCATCTGGTGTTTAAGCCCCTGAGCCAGTAAAAGTTTTACCATCATATTTTGTCATCTTGATTAATTTACTTAACTACGCTATTGTATTTTAGTGTAATTAGCACTTTTTCTCTATTAAACAATTACACTACAATCATTGAGGAGCACTTGGGGAAAGATTTGTTTGTTTGTTTGCCAGAATATGTATTTTCTCTTTTCTAACTGTTTGACATTTTGTTAAAGTGAGCGAATACCCAGCTGTGTTCATTCCCAGATGTGGTCCAGCAAGTCCGTTTAAAGGTCAGCTAAGTACAAAAAGTAATGGTAAGTAACACGCTTGCTTTCATTAGAGGGTTGACAGGGTTCCTTCTGTGTATGTTCATTGAATTCATGATTAAAATGCTAATCATTAAGAACCTTTGCATTGAGCTCTGTTGGTGAAATATAATTGTACTTAGATTCAGTGTGCATTACTGAAAATATTTTGCCTTGACTGTTATGCTAGCTAGGAATAGATAGCAAAGTATCCAAAAAATATATAGAGAGAGACATCATATCTATGTTAGCTGGAATACATAGAGTTACTGCTTTGAGAAACTGTTGAAGTTAGGCTTATTCCTTTACAGTCAGTAGTTGAAATGGACTGGGATATGTTTCTGTGCCACAGTGCCACCTTGCACTTTTTTTGAAAGAACGTAGAATGGAGAAACAGGAAGTTTCCATGCTGACATTGTCCAACTTCAGCTAAGTTCATAATTATTTTTTGAGCTAATAGCTCAGTGAGGAGAAGGAAAAAAAAAAGGAGATGATTTCATGTGATAATAGCAGGTTAAGCAAAATGGCTTCCTTTGAGCAGAGAAGCACACAGTAATTTTAAGTTTGAGGCTTCTTTGGGGTTAGTGAGTTTGCACAAGGTGGAAGCTAAGTGTCCCAGAAACAAAGCGGTATGTAAACTGGTGTTGCAGTGGGAGAAGGAAGAAATGGCATACTGCCCAGAGAAGTTGTGGATGCCCCATCCCTGGAACTGTTCAAGGCCAAGTTGGATGGGGCCCTGGGCAACCCTGCTCATGGTCTCGTCCAACCAAGGCCATTCTATGATTCTGTGAAAGCATGAGTGAAAATCTTTGAGAAGTGTGATGTTGGAATTAGCTCTTAGGAGAGCAGAGTTTCATCTCAATTCTTGATATATTTAGTGTTGGTTGACAGGATAAAAGAGTAAAATCATTTTCAGGTACTTTTCACTTTCATTTTCTACTAGTGATCTGTCCAGCTATTATTGGAAATACTGGCTTTTAGATTTGAATTGCAGTTAATAACTTCAAAATTTTAGTATTCTTTTACCTGCCTTTATAATGCTAATTTTATCTTAATAGCTTTCTGCATTGACTCCTCCCAAAGTCTGACTAACCAGTACCTGATCAGAGATCACATGCTATTTCATTATAAGAGAATTCTTTCAGCCAAAGGTAAAAATGTGTATATATAAATAAATTTTCTACTTACAGATTTAGTTCATTTTTCAGAGTAGGCTCATATGAAGAGGGAATTAATTGGGTTGTCAGAAGCCTAATTTTTTCCTGTTTCATGCTCAGACTGATGTCAGCAAGGAGATACAGCTTTTACTAACTAATGCTTGTGTATTATTGAGATTGAAAGTTTTGTATGAAAACCTTTTCCCTTAAGTGCTACAAAAGTTACAACTTTAAGTATTTATTTAGTTTGTGCTGTATTCTCTTCATTCAGCAGCGGTGCTGTTGTGAAATAGTTTGTTGAGATAAACACGTGGAGATAACCTCAATAGCAAACATTCAGAATTTATTTTGGGAGTGAATACAGAACATTTTCAGTTAAATTCAGACCACTGTCTTTCCCCCCCGTCCCCCCCCCCCAAAGATGTTCTTTATCTTTTGTTCATGTTACAATCAGTGGCATTTGCAAATTTTAAGGACTTTGCATATTGTGTTGGATTTGCAAATGAGAAAACCATGTTACTAAGCTTTATGGTTGAGCAGTAAAAATGTATATGAATTTTTGTACAGATTTTAATTTTAGAAGTACTTAAGTTTGTCAAAAGGCAAATGTGAAATCTGGAATTTGACAGCCTGTTGAACTTGTCCATGTTTTTATGTTTCTTAATTATGTTGCGATACTGACCAAATTTTTTTCAGATTGAGAAATGTGTAGCTATTCCCATGTGAACTGGCAATACCCCAATGTCAGTGCTACAACTGAAAACAATGTCATAGTTGAAGTTACTGTTTTTAAGGTCATATAAGGAATATGAATTACTGTTCAAGTTAATATCTTGCACAGAACTAAGAAAAGTCTGTAGGTAGCTGTTAACACTGCTTACAGTTTGCAGCCTATTTTTATTTTTCATTGCATAAACTTGCCATGGGGATTTAAGCCCAAGAGATATTAATGCTAGGACTTGGCAGAATGTACTGGGTGTTTAAATTAAAGGATAGAAGTTTGCAATACGTTAGTTAAAGAGATAAAAGGCTTTTGAATACCTCCCAAAACATTATGTACTCTCTTTCTAGTTATTTTCAGAAACTGGGCTTTGGTTTGAATGTAGTTACGCTGATTTTTCTCATAATTTCTCCCTTTTTCAGTGTTTGTTTTAAAGAGAGATACACTGAGACTTTTGATTCTATTGAAGTCCGTGCTCAGAAAAAATATGCTGTCAGTTCTTTACTGAGAGAGTGGTGCTGGCACAGACTGCCCAGAGAGGCTGTGGATGCCCCATCCCTGGAGGTGTTCAAGGCCAGGTTGGATGGGGCCCTGGGCAACCAGATCTACTACCACATCTGCAGGTTGGCAGCCCTGCCTGCAGCAAGGGGGTTGGAACTTGATGATCCTTGGGGTCCCTTCCAACCCAGGCCATTCTATGATTTCTCTGTCACGTAACATACTCAGTGCAGTATGCACAAAATATATTAAAAGCTTTTGTCAGGAATCTTCACTTAAATAATGAGTCTTTCTTCAAGTGTATATTTTGCCATAGCATCTTTATCTCTAAAATTCTGTGACTATGTTGATGTTGACGTAGTACTTCAGATATGTAGGTCACTCCGAAAGTAATGCCTGTTTGATAGAGCGAAGTCTCAGCTACAAAACATTGTTTTTCAGCATAGTCACCACCATTAGCTGTGCATTTTCACCAGCCATGGACAACAGCCTGCATGCTGTAAAAATCTGCATAGTAATTCAGAATGAGGCTTGTCTTTCACGTTGCTGTCACCACTGCTGAAATGCAGCACCACCACCTCACTGTGCTCACAGCCACTGTTTGGTCTCCAGAAACATTCAGCAAGTGTCAATGAATGTCAATGAATACTATTTTTTACACATGGAGGAATTCAATTCCACACCTTTGCTTCAAACTCACTTCCATGTCAGAGACACCATTTGGTTATACTGCCCCTCTGCTGCCATCCGTCACACGGCAACAAAATGGAACGGGATATTGGTGAGAAAGTTCAATCTCTGCTGCCATACCACCAACATCCACCTCTGACATCATGGGCCAACATAATAAAATAGGAGGCATTGCTTTTGGATCAGCCCTCATACATAGTAATTAGCATATTTTAAAGTAGTGTAATTCTTTGTTCTCATTAAATTAGTGTATGTTCCGTTGTTTTATTATTACTTTTTTTTCCAGCCATGACAAATTTTAACTAAATACTGAATCATATCTATTTTTTTTTCCTATTTTCAGCATCTGTAGACTGTTCACTGCCCAGAAGCAGGTTGACCAGCATCAAACGTAAGTATCTGTGAGACAATAATTCTGCAAAAGCTTCTGTAAAATTAACCTAACGAAGCAAAAAAGCCACAGGAATAAAAGAGTGACCCTTAAACAAGCATATGCGTATCTACTTGTTTCTTCAGCTTTTCTTATCCTGCTATATCCATCTTTTCTTGAGAATCTGCAGTGAGTGTAATGATTGTGAGGTGGACCTAGGCTGTCAGTGATTAATTACTTGGGCCTTAGGATCATAATTAATTTTGCGTAGGATCCCTTTCCACACAGCCAATGGAGCAGAAGAGGAGAAATTCAGTAATTTCTCTCTTACTTTCTTGTGATATGACGTGAGCTTGAACTTTCAAGAAGAGAGCTTACAAGTTAAGAGGAGATTTAGGAATGCGGGTGCCTGGGAACCAGGACTGAAAGTGGCTGTTCCTTTTCACAGCAAGTGTAGTCAGTCACTAATGCACAGCTTGACAGCCTGGATTAAAATGCAGTTATTTTTCCTAGGAGTTATCTCCTTTCTTAACACTGTTTAAAGGTGTTAGCACTGTAGCCTTCACAATGTTAGCTGAAGGGCAATACTTTCAAGTCACTGACTTAAGGAATACTAAATGAGTTATTAATCAAAGCGGGGGGTAAATAGCAGCTGTTAGTTAAAATAACAAAGGTGTATTTCTGGTATCTGATATCTTTTTCTCTAATTCAATTAGAGAAACTTTTTTTTCTCCAATATTTAGTTACAACTGCTGAGATACTAGAAAAACTTAAAGCATTTATTTGGGATGGAAAGATAAATCTCTGTGTAGAATACTTTGTGATTAGTCTCCAACCCAGTCAAGTCAGAATGATACTGCCTTGTTAAATGATGAAAGTAACCAGTGCTGATTCAGGAAATCATTCATCCTTTTGGCAGAAACATTTTAGCATTTCATTAGAATTTTTTCAGTACTTCTGCTTAAGGTGTTGAGAGTGAATTAGGCAACAAGCTGCTTTCAAAAGGTACAGCACAGTTAGGAACAGTATTGCAGGGCTATCTACAGTCTGCAGATTGAGGTAGGAATTTAGATCACCATTTCTGCAGAATGATCTGAAAAAACAAAACCCTTCCTTCCCAAACTCCAGCTGTACCAAGATTTGCTTTGAAAAAGCAAGAAAATACAAGGCTGGTGTAAGAAGAAAATTTGCACCTATGCCTTTATGTTGTAAAAATCTTTTTTTATAAAAAAGTTTTTCTTTATGCAGCTGCTAGAATCTTTCCTAGATTCCCTAATTAACAATTGTTCTTCCATAACTTTTTAGGTCTTAGGTCCTAAGACAGGCAAATGCCTGTCATTGTAGTCTTCTGTCTTTACAGATAAAATGGTCCTGAGCTGAGAGCTTATGTGTTTCATACCAGAATGAGTTTCCCTAAATAATGAGTTCATTCTGGAAGACAGCTACACTGCCTCAATCTTAACAGATAATTGTCCTGACAGTAGCAGGTGTGCTCTCTGTACTGAGGAAATTTCCATTTGAGATAGTAGGCTTTTGTGCAATATGTTTCTCTTTCAGTTCATCTTACTTAGTGTCTGACTATGTAACTCTGTCCTAAGCACAGAATATTTATCTGTTACACAAGGTGTGACGGGAACATTTCACCTTTGTTGCTGCATCTGTTTTTACCCATCTGTTTAATAAAATTGGTGCACTAAATCTCACTAACTTGCTCTTTCACCTATTTTCAAACTGGACTGGAAAAAGCTGTTGCTGGGTTTTACCTTCCAGTGAATTTGCCATTTTTTAAAATCTGTTTGACAAACCAATAAATAATGTGTTTTTTTCCCTGAAAGTTGTTTCTAAAGACAGTGTTGTGTTTCTACCCTAGTTTTCAAGTTTTATTTTGTGAGGTACTAAATGTTCTCTAATAGAAATGAAAGAGCAACAGGTGAATTATAGAAAGCAACGTAATAAAAAAAAAACTTAGGTAAACAATATTTTTTTATCAAAATATTTATCTAGTTAGTGTTTTTACAATGCTGAAAAATGTTCCCAATTACATTTTCATCTTAAATTCTCTGCATAAAATGGTCCAACCACTTGCTTTTCTTGCTGTAGGAGATTCCCTTTGTTTTCCTTTTTTTTTCCCTGCAAGAGAGAGTGAATATTTTAACATCTAATTTCACTAGAGTTTAGGACTCTTGACGCTTGCCCAACATGAGGCTAAAAGTTGTATAGCTTCCTGGCATTTCAGAAGAGGATCTTTCTATCAGATGGAGATGAGTTATTTCTTAAATATCTTGTCTTGTGTTTTCCCTTCTGCAATTCAGTATGCATTATCGTCTCTCCTAACGTATCAGAAACTTCTTTCATTCTATAATGCTTTTCATAGAATCATAGAAATGTTGCTTGGAAGGGACTTAAGGGGCTCACTTAGTCCTCTTTGAGCCTCCTGCTCAAGACAGGACTTTCTCTAACAGTAGGTCAGTGAACCAAGTTTTGAAAACCTCCAGGGAGGTGTCTCTGCAACCTGAGTAGACTTTCAGTGCTGCTATATCTGCCTAGCAAAAAGACTTTTTCATGATGTCCAATTTGAACATTCGGGCTTAGAACTGAATTTACTTGAAAGTGTTTATTCCAGCAATTCCAGCGTTAAAAGGCAAATTTTAGACGATGGAATAGAAGGTTTTCAGATGCCATAGCTGAAATTTTTGCTTCATGATGATCAGCGGCAAAACTGTCTCAACTGGAGTAGGTTCAGGATTTTCCTGTATGCGTTTGTACTCAAGATCCCTTTCTAATAAAAATCTTTGAGGATTAATGTTTTAAATGTATAAATGTAATTGACTTTTTTTCTGATCTGCCTTCTTAATATGTTTTGTCATCTGACTGAGATCACTTTTTATAAACAGATAAGAAATTCCTACTTAGGCTGACCTAGCAGAGGGATAATCTGTGGGGGCACATCTACTTTCAACTTCTTGATTGTTGGTCTTACAGCCTACAACGTGCTTAAGGTTAATAGACTTGGACCTCCCTTGTCCAGTATCTGCGCTGTTCTTAGAAACTTGGTGTTTAGAACAAAACAGAAAATTACTTAAATTAATTTCGTACCTAGAATTAGAGTGGTTGTGATTTATTTTCCTACTGTTCTAAGCATGGTTTATGAAGAACTATGGATTTCAACACTGTAATAGTACTGAAACCAAGTGTTACATGTTCAGATATTAAGCTCAATGCTAGGTATTGTTTGTTTTGTCTCTGGTAACCCACCAAAAATAATTTTTATCTCTTTGTCTTTTATAAAACAGACTATATGGAGATTACAGCTAGGGGCTCAGGGAGTAAAAGCACTGAAAATCTACTCACGAATAAAGTAGGAAAAAGGTTTTGGAGAATTTTTTCAGACCAGTTTATTTTTTCTTGCTGTAGAAGGGACGCACAGTGTGTAAAGGCACAGATGCAACATCAGTGCAGCTGAATATCAGAGATTCTCTGTATTGTCACTTAGTTCAAGGGGTTTGCAGCTTAATTCTTCCAGTAGTTCTATGTAGGTCATTTCCTCAGGTGAAGCATATTACTACTTTTCTCTTTCAAAAAACAGATTTGGGGAAGGGGATACATTTTCTGTTTGATACACTCAGATTTATTAATAGCATAGAGTTACAAAACAGAATTCCTGCAGATAGTGTCAAAAAACATCCCCTAAAAATGTGCTTCACATACAGCTAAAATAGCAGGTGAGTATTTCCCTTTGGGGTTTTTGCCCTGAATCAGTCATAGTGTTTAAGAATTAAACATGATACTGTAGCTGGCATGCTTCCTGGACAACTGAATGTGTTCTGTCCTTAAAGTGGATTTAGTTTCCACTGTTCTTTTCCTGGTATCTTAGCTGGCAGAGAAGTAGGCAAGCTGCCATACCACTGAGCTCGCAGTGAACATGTTCCTATGTATTAGATCAGCCTTATTGACTTAAAATAGTTGTTAAAATGTGAAACTTCTTGAAACGTGAAACTTCTATGTTCAGAATTAGTCCAAGCATGTTGATTGATACTGTTGGCCATTAGTCTGTGGTTGTGGAACTTGTGCCAGAAAACTTGATAAAAGCTATGCCAAGTAAGACAGCTGCTGCTACACATGCCTGGTTCCTAACAGTCCTAACTTTTCAACCCATATGTTTAGAGGTTTTTCCACAGAGCATATTGATAGTACAGCCTGAACCCAGTGATTAGTGTGCTTGGGAATGCAGATCTCTTTGATACTGAAAGAAAAAAAAAAAAAAGAAGAAGAAGAAACAGTATTCTGAGAAGTTACCCACCAGAAATCTATTTTAGCACTGATGGAACTTTAATACTTGCGGGGAGTGAAGAAACAGTTCAGTCTGATCAATAATGTTGTTTTTTTTTCTTTACTTTTGATGGGTTTAGGGATTGGGTTCATGTAGAAATACCAAGAAACGTATATTCTTCTATTAGTCTCTATTAAAAGCTTAATTTTCCATTTGATCACATACATACTTTGCATCATCTTTGTCTACCGTTTACACTGTGGAAAGCTAAGTAACCTGTTCCTGTTTTACAGGAAGCTTTCAGAAAAATTCTCATTTTTGATCCTTTACTTTTCTGTTTAGTCTTGTCCTTACCTGTGTATTTCTGAAAATGAAAACTAAAAGCAACTAAAATAAGTCATTTAAAATGAAACACTCAAATAGCTCTAATATTTATGTTGTCAGAGTTCAAATGTGTCTTTAGAAAGGTGTCCCAGCATATTTTTCAAGTCTGAATTTTTGGAGAACGTGGAAATACACTTTGTAAAAGTCTTTATCAACCTATACTTCTAACTGTAGTAATTTAATTTTTTTATACATTATTTACTTAAAGCTTTTTCTACTGACATACTTTTTTTTAATGAGGGATAATTCATTTTAAAATGTGTATTCAGTGCATCAGAAAGTGCATTTTTCTCATGGTTTGTGGTTGCAAAATGACGCTAGGTCATCTAGTCTGACTTCATGAGTTGAACAGACTAAAGATGTGATCCAATTTTGCTAATATTGAGCTCAACAGCCGTACCAAATATAGTAAATAAAGTGTGCAGACCAGAAAGTCCTCCTGTCTTGACCTATAAAGGTGAAGAAATAAAGGAAAACATCTTTTCCTTTTGTTGTCTAATCATCATTACTGAAAGCATGTCTCTGACTTTTAATTGAATTTACCCAGCTTTAACATCTGCCCGTTGTTAGGGGGCCGGGAGACAGTGGAGGATTGTTGTTGTGACACCCTTTCTGCTGTAATGAGGAACACAAAATAGCTATAGCATATCAGAAAGAATGAGAAGAAAATATTTTTTCACTTATGCACAGCATTAGCTTGGTATATGTCTGAACTGTTCTGGGGGTCTGCACTAGCGGTATCTTGAGACAAAACCCACTGTCTAAGCCCACCTAGAAGCCAGTCAGTTTTCTCTAGAATACATGAATTGAGGTTTACCTGAGCAGTCTCAGCTGTTTTCTTCAGCGTTGGTGCAGCAGTTTCACAGTTTCAGTGTAGTAGGCTGTGCATGGGTTGCTGTATTCTTCATACCACCAACAGAAATTTCTGTATGAGGACCCTGTATGGATCAGAGGTGGATGGACTTGGCATAACGCTGCTTCTTGCCTCTCCTGAAATGTTTCTGAAGCATTCCAGTCTCGCTGTTAGGCTTGACTTTGAAGCTTTTGCAGTGGCTTAATTCTGCCATTAGTAGCTTTGCTAAACAGTATCGTGTTTAAGTAGATCCCCTGATACAAACGTTACTTTTCTGAGAAACATTCTATTTGATACAAGCAAGGCTATGGGTATGGAGCCCTCCAAAAATCCTGTATCACTTTTCCTCATTGTGATTTCTCCCTTATTTGGCAAAACAATGTTACTGATAATGGATGTGAAAAAGGACTACAGAATCGTGTCTTGAGAGTTACAAAAATTAAAATTTGTGTTAAGAAATTTAAAATTATACTTATGAGAAAGCAGAACCTCATACCAATGGCAAAATTCAATTTGGGGAATTTGTGCTGTTAAGAAGGTGATGATAAAAATTCTTATGAAAGGAAGAGCTTGCTTGCAGTGGTAATACCACCTACTGGTATGCTGAATATTTCAGTTATGGTCACTGGAAGCTCAGCAAAAATGAGGTTGATGTTTGCACTGTTTATCTGGGAGAATTCATACGGGAGAATAATTAGCAGAAGTGTGTTATTGTAAAAGCAGTTGATAAAAACACATTAGAGGAATGATCAGTGCTGGACAATTCTTCTGAGATGAGTTTAGCTTGCAGAGCAACATAATTTAAGTCTAACATAATATTTCATTGTGTGCCATGGCTTATTTACATCAATAATGAAATGACTTGAAGGTTAAATCTGTCAAGTGTACTGTAACGTGACATACAGTCGATTTAGAGATCGGAAATTCAGAGCAAAGGACAGCCATGGGCATTCCAAATCCTTTTAAGCACAGAACTTTCAAGCTCTTTAGGAGTGTGATAGGTATGATTTCTTTTTTTTCCCCTGTTTATGGCATTCATTTTATAATTCTAAGCATGTGTCCAGAAATACTGCTGCAGCCTAGGCTTAAGGAAGACAGACTCAAGCCTGCAGAGGGAGTATTCTAGCAGAGAAATACAGCAATACAATCTCCACTCTGTAAGTGCGTTGTAAACTTTGTGAAAAGGATGTTTGCCTCAGCAGAAGTGTTACTCCTGTGATAGTCTGATCAGTGTTTTATAGTTAGCTCTTTATGGAGAATGCTACAGTTTAACCTCTAAAATCTATAGTTTTTCTTACACTTCCTCTCATTGCCAGCAGAATTGAGAGAACAGATGCATGGAGTAAGTAGAATAAGTTATGGAATATATTCAGTTCTGCAGACTGAATTTATTTGATATACGAAAATTAATACTTTGTTTATGATCCAATACATAGTCTCTTTATTTTGCTTTAAATCTTCATCATGGTTTTAAGCACAGCAGTTAATGAGATACATTAATCTCAAAGTCTTTAATAAGGCTTAAAAAGAGACTCGTTATATGGATGTATAGACTGTGTTTTCAATTTCTAAATATTTAGTTTCCACTTTAAAGAGATGAAAAACATTTTTTGTTTTTTCTTTCCTTTGTCTCAAGATATGTATTGTCCTGAGCTTTTTCTGTATTTTCACATATGGTACATTTCTGATGCTGAATGTACAGTAAAAGATACTTGCAGTGGATCTATTAAGTACCTGCTAACAAATGTGGTTGATATGTACTTCCTGCTAGTGATTGACAGTGTTCTAAGGACACTCCTGTGAAATTTAGATTATTAACCTCACTGAAAACTGAAGAAACTATGTCTGTGATTGACTTGAAGCAGAAGATATCTAGAACATTGTGGAACCTTTCCAGTTTTTAACAGATAAAACTCCCTTTCAAAACTGTATTTCTTCCTGAGTGCTCCTCACATTCTTTCTGTGTGTAATATGTGCACAGCTTGAGGACAAGTCATTGTGTATGGCAGCCTTGAGTATCAGCTCCTGTCAGTTGTAATGTTAGGTGTAATTAGTGCCTCAAATGTTCAGGTGATTTGTAAGATACCATTTTCTGTCTGGCTAAAGCCAAACACAGACTGCAGAATCCAGTCCCTGCTTGGAGAAACAATGTGTAAAGTAAGGGTAAGTTGGCAGCATGCATTTTTTATGTCTATATCCTTGTCAGTGTTCTTGCTGACTGCCTCAGGTCTGTCCTGACTTGCATCTAGTTGTCTATTTACGTCTACATTAACTCTATTCCGGAGGGATTTATCTATCTCTGAATTTGCTGGTTTTACAAATCCTAGCTTTTATAGCAGATCTAGCCTTAGATCTTCCTAATTTGGCAGCAAGATGGGTACTCTGCTAGGGTTTTCTGCCGTTATGTTTTGTATGTGTCTGCTCTGCCTTGTAGTGTGCCTGAATGACTTTATAGCTTCTGGAACACACTTAATGGATTAGCAGAGCTAAGCTCCATATATCATTGGTGTGAGGCAAGGGCTTTACATTTCCCATGTAGGTGACAGTAGTCCCAGTGGGTCATTCTGACTACCAAATATAGCCTTAGCATCCTGGCATGCTCACTGTCCTTTCTTTCTTTACTCTTTACTTGGGCAGAAGCCATACTTCGGCTGAGAAAAGTCATAACATGCAGTCCTGGAGGAGATCCGCAGAAGTAGGCTTTTATAGCTTCAAACTCCAGTAGTAAAGACCAAGTCTGTCCACATATGTTATATCTCAAACTTTATCCTGTAAAGGGTAGAATTGGAACAACAAAATATCTCAGTTTTGTGTTTTACACTTTGCCCAGAAACTCCCGCTAAGCCACAGCACGCAGGCTGAACACGCAGTAAGGGGCTTACGCGTGGGTTTTCTTAGACAAACTCAGTTTCCACCCAAGCACTTGAGTGTACAGAAATTTCTCTTTCAACCATCTACTCTAAGTACAAAATGAGACACCTGTAGTTCTGATTTGCGTTCTTTCTTTGTGGAGCTCTAGCACTCATTCATTCATTGTTCCCTTAGACATTTATTCAATATTCATGCACCATTTTATCTGAGCACCAGGCAAGACTTCAGTTTTTACAGCTTCCATTTGTGTGCACACACAGACACACTCTGATGGACCAGCACAATGATCTCAAACATATTAAACTTCTGACCTGCAGCTAATTTTTGAATGATTTTCTGTAACTTTTAGGGCAAATACAATTAGAAATAATAGTAATTTAGAATACCCACATAATAATAATTTAGTGTAGGAAGACAAATATTGAGCTTTAATTAATTCTGTTTTAAGTCATATTTTTAATTCAGATTTGTAGAATTTAGCATAACCTAACCTCAGCCAGTGACTTTCCAGTAATAAAAGCTGCTACTGTAAGTACTCTAATGGAATATACTGAACAAGTCAGCAGCTGTAAAAGAAATTACTTTGTATTTTACATATCAATTGTAAGAATTGAAAGAAAGAGAAAGGAATCTCCCTCAGGAGAGAGTGCAGGGATTTTATATCTGAGATAATCATTTCTAGCTTAAAAGGGGACTAAAATGTTTAATAAAATTAATATACCTACTTAACCGAGTCCTGGAGATTAACATGTCTCTTGGCTTAATGTACACAGTTGCATGTATTTTAAAAGTTGATTAAATGTCCTCAGATTGCTGTAGTTCTCAGCTGTCAAGAAGAATGTACCACATCAATCCACAAAGTTATTTGCATTTCCACGCACTAAGTAACTATTATAATCTGTGTGAAGGTTGGGGTCTACCAGAGTATGATATAAATACATTTTGAAACTGAAGAAGAAATCCGCGAATGCCTTTCTGTATGTCTGGCTCAAACAAGCCTTTCATATATTTGGGTCTGTATTAAGTAAATGAGAATTATAGTCAAGAGTTAAGCAGGTTTCATTGTGCCTACAGACTTCCAAAGTATGCTTTATGCTTGTATAAAGCCTCCATTCCTGTTTGAGAATGAAATTATTAATGTTTTTGATTGCTCTTAGAGTTGGATTTTTAAATTTTTTGAACTTCATCATCTTTGGCACCTGGGTGCTCATAATATAAAAAAAACTTTATTTGTGCTATTGAAGATAACAGATGCAGGTAACAGCAAACTTGAACATTGAAAATTTTACCTCACCCCCCTCTCCCGTTTTTTTTTGGTCCTCTGCTCTTTATCTGATGGCATAGATACTAACTCATTTCCTGTAATATAGGGACAGTGTCAATCAGATTCAGGACTGCAGACCAATGCAGCCTGATAACAATTTCTCCTCCTGATCTGGCAGTGGCCTTTCCAGAGTTTGCCTTTATTGTTTGCTCTCTTGGCATGAACGTATTGTTTTGCAGAGGATTTCTGTACTTGAGAGACTATTTTTGCATAGTTAGAGCATGGATTTTGGGTATTGTAAATTTATTGCGGTAAATGTGTTGTTTCTTGCTGAAATACTGGAGGAGAATACAGTTAGAGGCATTTTATCCATGAACGTTTGAGAGCAAACTTGTGAGATTTCAGTCAGGATGTTCAGTTTGCATTACTGATCTTGGAATTCCTGCACCATCTTGTATTACTTGTGAGATATGAAAATGCCCAAGGAAAGCTAAGGTACAGCTTCAGCTACTAGTGTTCTCTAATATTAATTTTCTTCTAAAAGTAGAGGTAATTTTTCATAATTGCTGAGTGAAGTGAAGCCTGTCTCGGTGGTCTCACTTTGCTGAGCGTCTGGGCACCTCTGTGACATTTTCAAATCGCTTAGAACAAAAACAGAATAAGATTTCAGATTGGATCTGACAAACTTTCTCTCTTTCCTAAGTTGCTGACCAGGAGAGAAGAGAGAAACTGAAAAAGAAGATAGCCAGGTGTGAAAAAGAAATGAGTGTGGGCAAAAGTGCCTCACGATCCAGCTCAAGAGAGAGTGGAAGGCTGCTGTCAACCTCTTTTGGAAAGGTAGATATTTTAATTTTGTTCAGTAGATGTCACAGTCTGCTTGCCTCCCCTAATAACAGCTGATCACCAGTGTGGCAGTAGTTCTTGAGGGAGGACTAGCGCATTTCAAACAACAGAAATTAGACAATGGTCTTCCTGGCATGTACCCAACCCTGTCTCAGCCTTCTGACAAAGGCAGCAGGTATCTGGATAAAGAGTACCTGTGGCAAATCCAAATTGTAGTTACCCTTGAATTCTCTCTCTTTCATGTCAGTGCAAATCCCCATGTCCTCTCTCAGTCACTGAAGGTGAAAATAGTACTTAAGCCATCCAGGTGGGTGAAGATGAGTGCTTTTCTGTCTATACGTGTAGGTTCACTTATTTTGACTGGTATTTCATCCTGATATATGGTGTATATTTCCAAATAATAAGTAGCCTAATAAACTATATAATCCTATTCATTACTGTACAGCTTAAAAAATAATGCTATTTTAACTTTGTTGATTTTAAAACCAAATGCTTCGTATGTTGTTTTAAGACTCTGTGGAGTACATTTCCAAGTAGAACAGAATACTCATCTAGCAGTTTTTCTATGCAACTTGGCAGGGTTTGTTTTGTTTTGTTTTGTTTTTGGTAGCAGGTAATCTGAGTGTGACCTTACTGTAACATGGAGATGTAATGCTTTGAAATTTAGTACATGGCTTTTTGTTATGGATGAAGTCATAAGAATGCATAAGAAAAGAAAGAAAATGTCATATTTAAAATCCAAATCTCATACTTTATTGACGAAGTTTTTGTCCTCCTGTGTTATTTGCTGCATGCTGAGTGGAGGAGAAGTTCCTTAAATTATTTCACAGCAAAACCAAGTAAATTGTGCTTAAAATCTCTAATGCTATATAAATTCTCAGCTATAAAACAAATGGATGTAAGCGTGGTCTTTAATATAACGTTAAAAGAGATTGTCACTTTCTCTTTGCTTTAATCACTTTCAAAACAAAGTCTTTCTACAATAATCTGACCCAGTTCTACTAATTAATTACAGACACTTTTTCATCGATAGTAGTCCTGAAAGTGTGTTTTTTATCATGTCAAAAGTAACTGCAGTTTTCCTTATGTTTCCTAGCCTCAGGGTGTAAATCAACGAACTGAGTCTGAATTTTAAAATATCAAAAAGACTATCAATAGAAAGTATATTTAATGAAATGATATTTTGGGGGCTTGCCAAATTAATGTTTAACAACACCTAACGCATTTTTGCTTCTGTAGAGCTTTTTCACTTTACATACACAAAGAGTAATCTTCACTAAAATACAGCTTGGCACTTTGTTAGTCAAATCATTGATGATTAGATTGCTGGATTCACAAAATGTGTTTTACTGACGTGTAAACCAGAGCACCAGTGAGTTAGCAGGAAGTGAAGATGTGTAAGTAGAACTAATCCATCCAATTACAGTAGAGACTGTTGTATTTTTCTGCTAAAAATGAAGCCACGTTTAACCTTTACTTTATTTACCAAAATTTGCATTGATTTCCTATGCTTGTTTATACCCCAGGGAAGGATTCTTTCTCCTTCAATGATTAGATGTTTTGTAATTCATTGTTAGGATAATTTAGCCATTCTAATTATATTTCTCTAGCCCTCAGAATATATCTATAGGTGATATTGATAAAACTTCTTAGGATGCCTATTACAGCTTATGATAATGTAGGAGTTTTTGCCACCTATTAATCATATTGCTACTCTCTGTTGACACTAGGAAAAAGATAATTATACATCCTTTATTTGTGGAAGTGCTACAGAAATTGTATTGAATTAGGATATTCCTGAGTTGGGATGAGACCTAAATAAATAAATAAATTGAAGCAGTGAATCTTGGAGGTAGTTGGAGGTAAAGGCGAATGTAGAATGTGGTCTTCTTCTACATAAGCATCTTATAACATTACTAGAGGAATATAAGAATAAAAGAGGAGTAGAGTTCTCCTGGCTTTGCCAACACTACATTTCAATATAAGAATACAAAAGAATACAAAAGTTAGAGACATGACTTTGGTAATTTCCTGACTAATAAAAAATGGCTCTTTTTAAATGTATATTGAGTTAAGAGTAACATATATATGCAGTGACACTTGTAATACTGATAGGGTCAATGTCTGAATAGATTATAGGCTAAATATGTGCTAACCTGCTTTGATTTATGCACCTGACTTTTTATTTTCAAAAGGCTTCATTCATACACTTTTTATGCCTTCTGGTTAGTCTGGTGCCTTTATTTCATCATACTTCATTTTATTCATCGCTGCATTTATTATTATTTAATGCTGTAATAGAGCAGAGAAACTGTTTTCATTTTAGCCTGTCCTTTGTGTGTGGTAAAAGCAGAAAGAACTAAAAATCATTCCTCTAAAATATATAGTAGGTTATAAACTTCTTATAACCTCTGTGATTTAGTCAGTGTATTTTATTATACTCTGAGCTGAGTACGAAACTGAATATCTATAATGTGCTTTGAACTTGACAAGCTGGCTGTTTCACTGTCTTGTGCAAGGGTTTGTATGCACAAGAACAGTAAATTCTTTGTTTAATAACTAGTTATAAGTGCAAAGTTACTGTAATGTGAGAATCTACTATGATACAAATTGAACCGAGAAAGGTTATTTCTGTTGTGGTGACCTACGTTTCATTACTGATTTTTATTAAAATCACTGATTTTTTTTTTGAAGGAGAGTATTTAGATCACTAAGATACAAGCATTCCACATTGACCTGTGGGTTAAGATGTGATGTTTATGTTGCATGGTTCATTTCTATGCTTTTAGGAGAAGACCTAAGTGTGAGAAGCTAAGGAGCCAGCTGATATTTGAAATGCACAATGGAGCCATCTTTTGATGGGATCACCGTCAACTAAGATGCTTCAAAGACAGTCATTTCTCTCGCAGTCAAACCGAGGGGCAGGGAAAACATAAGATGTAAAGGAGATAGTTTTACTTCTCTTCTTCTCTTTCTGTGGGACATAATGATGATAATTGATGCCATGTGTGAAAGTTTATCAAAACAGTGTGAGAAACTACAGATACGGATGCTGAAAGGGCTGATAACTTTGTGTGTCATTGCAAATAGGTAATTTTAAGTGAGTATTTTTAAGTCTCAAAAGCTCAAGGACAAATAAGCAATGCATCTGTGAGTATTTATCTGTCATTTATCTGTCAGCAAATTAAGTATATATACTCTGTCATAAATTAGTTACTGGGAGTGATTTTGTCACGACTGAAAAGACTGTTTGATGCAGTCTGGAAAGTACTGTGTCATGCATGCACAGAATGCCACTAGCCATGTGGTCTTTGTAACCATCCTAGTCATATCCTTAGATTTATCATTTTTATTTTTCTGTACAAAGCTGATCTGGGTTTCTTAAACACTCATCTGAGTGAAATTCAGTGAGTGAAACTACATGAAGCTCAGTGTGACTTACTTGTGAAGCAAGAAAACCTGAACTGAGTTGGCCAAGAGTAAAATCTCTGATTTGAGCAAGACTTGCTATTTCATATCCCGTGTTCAGATAATCCTATTAATAGCCATTTCTGACTGCTGAATATTTTTAAAAAGAAATTACTCCATGCCATAAGTCCGTTGAAGGGATTTTAGCCATTTTAAATACAGTTGTAATTGCCTTTGGAGTGCAAAGAACTGCTTTACATTTCAAGATCCCTTTCAGTCTTGTTTTTGAGACTTTCTGATTTCTTAAGAATGACAGTTATGACCTTTCATATGCTTGTGCATATGAAAAATAGATTAGGAAACACCATTAACTGTTTCTAATATCAGTTGTTAATTTTATATGCAGTGCACGTGCACGGCTATGTGAATTACCTACTCAAATGCTTTGTGTTTCGAGATTTATTGTGCTGTTACGATATTATGAGTCTGAAGATGTATTACGCTTGAATTAGTTCTGTCAGAATGATGTACGTGAACAACTGAAAGAGAACAGGAGAACCTTCTGAACATGAAAGAAAGATGTTTTCATCAGAAATGTTCTATACAGATTTCCTTTCTGGCTTCATAATGACAATCACCTCTCATTTTGGCTGTTTGAATTAATACATTTCCAAATGCACATTCAGTAATTTTCCCTTCTTAACAACATCAGGCTTCTTGATGAAAACCGGAATGTATCACGTTATACAACTCAATAATACGTGCGCATGCATAATAGGAATGTATTTTAGAATGAGAAAAATGGTTGTTATTGATGCCAGTATGCAAACTGATTGTATTCATTCAGGTCTTACTTGATTCCAGGTTTGTATGAAATTTCTCTTACCTTTCTCAATTTTTAAGTAAATGTCAAAGTATATGACAAAGGAACAGGTGACATACAAGTGGGTTGTGAGAATAGCAAATGGAAAGAAGGTTAGTTACTTACTAAATGAGGCATTTGCTCTGTCCAAGCAGCAGAGAGCAGGAATTCAGCTGACTTACAGCAATATTAGTGGCTTATAAATTGAGCTGTGTCAAGTTAAAAGAATCAGATGTTCATTTATTATAAAATTGCAGCTTCTGTTTCTTGACAGTGCAGTGAAGAAAGTGTCTCTACAAGGTCATTTTATGATGGTAGGTGAACTGTTCTATTTGAAGACTCTTTCTGCAAGAATTCAAGACCTAAATTAATGTTGGTGTAACTGTAGTGGCCCCAGTGAGAGGTGCCTTTCGACTTCTTATATGGGAAATAGATTAGCAAGCTTTCATTTGTATCCTTGTTGGTTTTGTTTTTAATAAGGCAGTTGATAACATCAGTGGCTTCTGAGCTGAGAAAATAAAAGTAACTAAACACAAATCTGGATTCTTTCTTTCTGTTACTTGTCTTACCATCAAATTAGAGCCTTATGCTTGGATATGTGTATGCCTTATGTTGTGATTGAACTTTCACAGATTCCGTGATGATTCAGGGATTCATGAAGACAAGCTTGCTGGAAGTAATATTCCATTTACCACGGTGTTGTGACTAACAAAATTTAAGCATAAATATGTAATTTAGTAAATCTTTTGAGGGAGGTATTATTGCTAAATTATATTGAGTAAATTTGTGTCTTTCAAAACAAATTACAGTTGGTTGAATCAACAGAATAGGAACATACATTGAAAAGTAGGACAAGTGTCACTGTTTGTGACACCAAATTATATTACTTACAGTTCTTCGTAGTTCTAATGTCCAAAGCTATGGTACTTGCATGAAATAAATTTTTTTTAAATTGTATCTGAAAAATAGAGCTAAATATCTTTCAGTTATTGTGTTAGTGCATATATGTAGCCCTGTTTTTGTCTCCTCTTTTTTTCTAGCTAAAAATTGGATGCGTTTACTGATACAAATTAGAGAGGAAAATGAACATACTTGCTTACAATTGTCTTTTATGAAACATCAATGATGAATTGTAGACAAACAGCACTATCCTGCATTCCTTAAAATCTTTTTGAAGTCAGCAGCATAGTTCCTTGTTCCTGATACTGTTTCTCTGTATAGCCAAAGTCTGTACTCTCTGCTTGTTTGGGCAGTAAAGGTACAGCCCAGGATAAGGGGTTCGAAAGACGTAACTTTTCTCAGTACTTGACTTAACGCACCTCAAGACTGACATAAATGCAGGTATGGTTTGTGGGTCTACTAGCTAGTCACTACCTTGGCTTGTTCTGTTCTGCTTATGACATATTTGAAGGAGAAAAAGAAAAGGATTTCCGTAAGCCTCTTCAGAAATAAGGAAAGCTTAAATTTAGTATATTGCCACGTTTACCCTATCCTTTTGTCATGTTTTATAATGAACTTAACTGGATCCAAGAAATAGAACATGTGGCTTTCATGGGGAGTAATTAGCTCATTAACTCCTTTTTTGGTTTTCTGTGTTTTTTTTTTTCTATAGAATGAGGCACCAGTCATCATCTTGTGTTAACAAATGCTTCTACAATCTGATTTATTTTGCAGCTCCATGAACTGTTATAATCACTGAGAGTAAAAAGTATACAACAAAAATTAAGCTGTTTATAACACTTACAGAAGGGTGTGGAATTAGCTTTTCAAAATGTCTATATGGGTGGATTCTGAAACTTTCCAGTCTTATCTGTTTTCTATAGTGCTGAGCTACCACTGCAACTATTTTATATGCAAACAATCACACTGGTAAGCCTTATTATGCTGCTTGCTAACACAGGCATTTGTTTGGCATTGTTACTGCATGTTATCAGTTCAGCATTTAATTGTGCTGTAGTAGTAAAATTAAGTTGGCTAATGTGAGACACCATCAAGAAGGACTTACTTTGGCTCCGCTAACTAAAAAAAAAAATCACCTCTTTGCATCAGCAGCTGTGCATGTTTTGGGGTACTGGAACAGTGCAGATAGTATTACTGATTTGGGAGGAAGCTGTGTGGAATTCTTGTGAAGGAAATATTTCTTAGTCTATCTGAACTTGAACTTCAAGTCTGTTAGAAATGCATCCCCTTATTGGCCTTAGAAATTAAATTTTCATATGAAACATCTCTGTATACATCCATTTAAATCCTGCAGCATGTACTGAAGCAGTTGGTGTGTAGCTATGCAAACTGACTGAGTATAAAGAGCAGTCAAATCATTAAGGAATTTGACTATTTAATTAGATATGAACTGAATTGATTTGAGTTTGTAGCTGTTGGTTTTGGATTAAGCTTTGTCAGATGTTATTTTATTTTAGCTGTTACTTTGTCTTGTATTTATATGGCTTGCATGGTATAGCCTAGAGATTTGTAGCAGTCCGCTCTGTGCCGGTGTGGTCTCACCTCACGCACTGTGTGCGTTTTTGGGCTCCGCAATATAAGAAGGACATAGCTATTAGAGAGTGTCCAGAGGAGCACTATAAAGATGGTGAAGGTCCTAGAGGGCAAACACTATGAGGAATGACTGAGGTCCCTTGGTTTGCTCAGCCCAGAGAAGAGGAGGCTGAGGGGAGGCCTCATGGCGGCCTGCAGCTTACTCACGAGGGGAGCGGAGGGGTGGGCGCTGATCTCTGTTCTCTGGTGACAGTGACAGGACCTGAGGCAGTGGCACGGAGCTGCATCAGAGGAGGGTAACACTGGATATTAGGAAAACGTTCTTCATCAGAGGGTGGTCAGGCACTGGAACAGGCTCCCCAGGGCAGTGGTCATGGCACCAAGCTGCTGGAGTTCAAGGAGCATTTGGACAACGCTCTCGGATGTAGGGTTTGATTTTTGGGCTGTCATGTGTGGAGTCAAGAGTTTCATTCAGTGGTTCTTGTGGGTCCCATCCAACTCAGGGTATTTTATGATTTTTATCTCTGCCATTAGCACAGTGTTTCTGTTAAGACTCGACCCAACCAGAATTGAAATTGTTGGAAAATTTTTTACAGCCTTATCCAAGATGTGGATCTTCCACCTGCAGGTAGAAGAAAAGGGTTACCCAGGGAATAAACAACTAGTTAGAATTTTCTTACTCTGTATTTAAAATCACATCACAGTAGTTTCCACGTTGACCTCAGATGAATCAGTGAGCTGTGCCCCTTACAGAATGTACATCTTATAAAGATAGGTGGCGTGTGATGAACTTTGGAGCTAATGGAATTTGGAAAAACAGGCAATAACTCTACACTTGAAGATAATCTAGGTAGCATCAGCAAGATAATTGTGGATAATGTTTATTTACCTTACTTTGTCTAGGCAGTATAAACAGAGCATACCCAGATAAAATCATTTGTCTCAATTCAGTGATTATTAGTTCCTTGACTTTTAAAAATGTATTGCATTTTTGGACTAAAATAATTGAAACTCTTGGTTCTATAAGAAAACATCAATCTTTTCACATCAAGCTGTTAAGACTTGTTAGCACTGGAGCTGCTCTGAAACCAGTTTGATTTTAGATAGAAAATATCTCCAACTTGGTAGCGATAACATCTGGGGATGCCCACTTGAACAAAGCTGGTAACTTGCAAAGCAATCAAATCATGATTTTTTTTTTTTCTAGAGTCCCTCGGAAGGGGAAGACAAAGACAATCTGTTTTCCTGTGCTCAGCACACACCATACCTGTCAAGAACACTGTCACCTTATGGGGAACATGACTTGCTTCACCCCAGTCCGGTAGAATGTGCCAGAAAAGATTCTCGGGATACATTTAATGCATCTTACTCAAACTCAAGTGTCAGTATGTCAAGTACACCAAAAAAACACTCTGGAGTTTCAAGCCGTTGCTCTTCTGGTAGTTTTGTGAGCATCAGTCATTCTCAGAGGCGTCAAGAAAACAACTCCAAAATATACAGTGGGGATCTAATGGACAGGCACTCCAAATTATTCACTGGTAGCCAAAAACCTTTTACTCCACGCACCTTAATATCAGATGCCAAGTCTGCCCTTTTGGGGTATAGATATTACACTGCTGCTCAAAAGAAGAGGAAAAAGCGCTGCAAGCAGCGTGTGGAAGCTGAAACACAAACTGATACGATCAGGTACAGAGACTAAAACTTTGTTTTGAAACTGTGGAATTTAGCTATTATCATAACTTAATAAAAGCAAAAAATTCTGCTCTCATTTACATATGTATAAAACCAGAATAACTATTTTGAAATTGTTTTAGATATGCCTTAGTAAAACCTAGAAAAGAACGGAATTTTCATAATTTATTGTCTTCTATCTGGAGCAACTAGTTTCATGTATACACATTGCAAAAATCTTGTGTCCTTAGTGCCTGCATGTCTTATCTTTTTGTCCAAGCACAAAGTAGAAATATCTTAAAACTGAAATTATTATAACTTCTAGTCCAGATTGCAAATAATGATTTTTCTGGCTGTGGGTCACTTGGGTCATATTCATTTCATGTGAATAAAAGCATAGCAGAAATTTTCTAAACTCTTCAGGACATTTTAGTTCTAGGTTCCTTTCAAATTCATGGGAACAGAATGTCTGAATGTCCACTGTAGGTGGCACTTATTCTCATCTTGCATACTTTGGAAGTAGCTTTCTTGCAGATCTAATACATCTCTAAATTTTGTAGCTTTCCAACTATAGATAAAGCATCTGAGAGAAGAGTTATGACTGAACAGCAGAAGATGACAGTGAAGGTAATACAGTCAGCTGTCAGTCACCTGGATACTTTTCCCCCACCCTTCGTTATCATTTTGGAGTATAATTCATCTCTGCCACATCAGTATACAACTGAATAAGGTTTCACTTTGTTGTTCTGAGTTAGTTAGGTGGAGGAGAGTTTCAGGAGAATGAGCAGAAATGGTAAGAAAAATATTTAAGGTGTGTAAAGAGAGCTTAGAATATTAAAAAAATTTTTGAAAGGCTTTTTTCCCTGCACAGCTTTACAAGGGCACTAACACGCTTTATTATCTGTTAAGAACATAAGTAATTGGTACATTATTTATCAGCAGAAGTTGTCACCTCTGTTACAAGGATTTTTTATTTTTACATTGGTTAACATTATGTATAAAGCCTTGGACAGAAGAATTGGAACCAAGGAGTCCCTTCCTGTTTGGAAGCAACCAAGCCAGCAGGCAGGGATGCTCTCCTTACTGTTGTTTGCTTTCTATCTTGCCTAATGTATCTGGAATTTTGTATTGAGCAATCATACCATTTCAAGTTCTACCTGCTCCTAGTATTTTATGTTATATTCACAGATATATTTGCATCCATAATTTCAATTTGAAATGCCGAGTGCTTGTGACAGCTGAACTTATTTGATTTTTGGTCTTTCTGGAATTGCTTTAGTGTGTGGTGATTGAAGACTATGAAATTTTAAAAATTTCATCTCTGGGAGGCAGAGGGGAGCAGGCAAAAGACCTGAAATATTTCTTCAAACTTGAAGTTATTTTGTCTTAATTTGTAATAATATTTGCATGGAAGAGTTTGATCAGAAGTTAAGTTCTTAACTTTGTGCTTTATCTTATAGCTACTATATAGACAAGTCCTAAAACACCCAGCCCCATCAAAATGTAAGAGAAGTACTTTGTCTTTCTTCTGAATAAGGGCTACAATATCGGACTCTTTGTGTCTCTGGCTTAATAAGGCAATTAATTATGCTTTATTCAGTGGAGAAGAGAGATGACAGAGAATATGTATTTATAGCTTTACTGAAAGTAGAAGATTAGCTACACCTGAATTTATCTACAACTGCAGTTCACCTCATTGAGAAAAACTTAAATGATTATTCAGAAGGCTTCACTCCAGTTCCAAGAAGAACTTCTGATTTTATTTCAAACATGTTATATCTGATTTTTTCTTTGGCTGTTATAAAAGTGACAATAGTAAGTCATATAGCTTTACAGTAGCCTTTTCAGAGTACTATCATTCAAAATTCAGGCAGTCGGCAATATTACCTTCCATCCATTTTGTATAAGCAGCTCAAGAGGTGTGATCTACAAGCCAGAAGTTTCTCAGAAAAGACATAAAATTACAAGACTGCTTAATCACAGTTAAGTTCGTTTTATTGTTAAGATTTGCTGTGTATGTTCATTGATAATAAAGATTTCATTTCTGTGTTCTAGGCTGAAGATAAAAGATACGATATGGATAAGCCTGAGAGAGGAATAGCTGCTTTTCCGTACTCCTTTCTAAGGTACCTAATATAAAGCAGGAAGAAATACTTGAAGCATTCCTTTTTGCTTTCAGCTGTTTCTCAGGCCAGTAAGCCACCACTGTCATGTCTACGTTTCTTCTTACAGAACTTGTTTGTATGTGTGTTTTAGACCAATGGCCTTTTCCAACTTCAAAATTCAATTTTCTTAGGATGAAATTCCACTGTAAAGCCAATTAAGAAAGAGATTTCTGAAATACATAGGTTTTGGGTTTTTTTCTTTCTTTGTTTTGTCAGGAGTGAGACTGGTGAGAAGTTAATACAATTTGAGTTCTAAATATAAATGTGAGCTTACAAACTGTGTATTTAATACACACTGCTTAAAGAAGTATGGTATTGGCATGCCTTTCAGGAAAATGAGTCTCCAGACATCCAGCCTTTTGTATCTAAGATATTCTAGAGTTGCAGACCAGAGGCATTAACGCTGAACATCAGAGTATTGTCTAAAATACAAGAACAGTGTTGAAAATCAAGCCCTGAACCAAGGGCTCCCAGCTGATTGTCCTTAATCATAGAATGGCCTGGGTTGGAAGGGACCCCAAGGATCATCAAGTTCCAACCACCCTGCCACAGAGAGAGCCACCAACCTCCAGATCTGGTACTAGATCAGGTTGCCCAGGAGAACAGCTCAGAATCGTGCTTTACTTGCTGATTTTACTCTCTGGCCTTTCCATAGAAGCCTAATGGTTTAGGTTTCTTACTATCAGTGTAACAGCTGTTACTTAATAAAAATAAAATCTCAGATGCTTTTAATCCTTCAGGTACTATGTTACTTAGGTCTATAAACCCCATTCTTTCAGTTGAGGAAGCTCCATATGGCATATTTCAGATAGGTCTGACAGAGTCCCTCTATAGACCTGTGCCAAAGAGCTAATCTTGAGCTAATCTTTGAGCTAATCCTCCCTTTTTCTGTGTTGTACAGTTCTGTCTTCTTCATTTGCACACTGATGACACTGTTTTTGTCCCGTACAATTTGTATGTTAAGTGCTCGAGCCCTTCATGTACCTGTTTGATGTTTCATACAGTAGAGCAGTAGTTACTAACTACTCCTGAAATCTACCCTGTGGCAAAGAACACAGGGAGCCTTACCTGATTAAATATCAAATCACGTTACGCTAAAACCACTTTTTATGTATAATGGACTTCTGAATCGAATCTGAAGTAACACTGACCTCTTTTTGAGGTATCAGCCAGAGCACTGCATCTAGTGAGGTGTTGTAATTAATACACTTCAGCTATAGTCTTTCAAGTTTCAAGGTAGACAGTCAATTTTGCATTGGAGCAGGGCTTGAGAATTTTATTTTTCCCCTCCAAGAAGTAGTGGGACAATGGTAAGGGGATGACTCCAAAAGAGAGTGAGATGCAAGGTACTATACAGGGTTTTCATAATGTTGCTTTCTGCTGTTCCTTACCTCCCTCATTTTCTGATTAGTGAGACATCGTTGTATTCTGAGAAGCCTTCAGCAAGGACAAATATCGAGGCTGAGTAAGTATATTTACACCATTTTCCTGCTAGTTTGCAACAATAAACTAGAAACCTTCAAAACTGATGAAACGATAAATAAAGACTTAGAATAAACTGTTCACAATCTACAGTAAAATTGACATCGAAATATGAATTTGTTATATAATAGTTAACGACTTCCACATAAATCCAAATGTGAAGAAAATTCACTATCACTTCAGAAGAACAGTAACAGACTGTTACTATTCAGTGGCTACACTTTAAATGTTTTCAATTCTTTTTTGGACTAAAATCTGTCTGAAGCAAACATTAGCAAGTTAGAATGTCAAGTTGAGGGGCATTCTTACCAAATTTCTGCTCTGAGGTTTGATAAGAATTAGGAGGTTTGAGTTATATTCAGAAAGACTGTCAGTGCTTTTTCATATGACCCCTGAAAAGTTAATTTCTTTATGCCTTGGATAGGCTTGTTCTTGACTACCTTTAAGGATGCAATCCAGATCATCTATAGTTATTTTCCTTCCTTGACTACAGAAGGAACAAAAATGACAGTCTTTGTACTGGACAATAACTTTTATGTAATCATGCAAGATGTATCACATTTGTTATTTTCTGTTTACTAAAACTGGAGGATGATTCTGTAGAGCTTGATTAGATGGATACTGTGGGATATTTAGAAAGATGCTTGAGAGTCAGCACTGACATGGTTTCCTTTTTTTGGTGGATAAAGGTTGTTTCCCAAACAGCACTTAAGTTTTGAAGAGAGTCCCATCTAGAGGGACTCATATCAACAAGGCTTTAAGAGGTATGAAAAGAAAAAAAAAAAAAAAAAAAGAAATGAAATTTAAAAAAAAAAAGACATACAATCAAAGAGGTGAAAGATTTGGTACCTCAGAGGGTTGTCACTTGAAAGGAATGGAGGTTGCTAATACGTACATATTTTTCTGAGCTCCCACTGAGGAGCAGCAATTTTAAGCTGCAGTCAGATTCTCAAGAAGTTCCTTTGGAATCCTTTTACTTAGAGCACCAGACTGCATTCTTACAATTTCTTCCCAGTTAGCCCTCCTTTCTTTTTGAGTGTAAAGAAACTGTGACCTCTTTCCAGTATTTGCCTATTTCCTCACTCATTGCTAATTTATACCACAACAGAAATATAGCAAAAATATGAAACACCATAGTGATCTTTCATATTATTTTTCAAATTGAGTGAAGAGCTGTTTGTCATGAATGATCTTTTTTTTAAAAAAATGGCAGCTGGCACCTAGAACTCCGCGATGTTCCTTATTAACATTTCCCATAAAGGTAATAGCACCTCCTGTGTTGTGTGATAGGTGTCTATTTTTAAAAACTTAATGTTGATCTTTCTGTTCTTCCTCCAGAGCAGACGACCTTTTATATTTAACTTTCATCGAAGATGTAACAAACGATATTCTTGACCTTGGGCTGTTTTCTAACAGGTAGGTTATGACTGTTCTCAAATTCCTAATGCTATGTCAGTGAACATTTCATTGCCTTTATGAATACATAAATACCCAGTTACACCTTGCTCATTTTATTTCCTTTTCTTTTTTTACTTTATGTAAGTAAAGAGGACTGGGAAAGACCTGCAGGTCATCTGCTTCAATCTACTGCAATGTAACATGAGATGCAGCCCCTGTTAGAAACTGACCCATGTGGAATAATGCTAATAAGAAACACTTTACTCTGCAAGATCCATTTTGCTAAATAAACCAAGTTATTAATCTTTGACAAAATACTTCCTCCATTGCCTTCCTGTCCTTGTTCCTGTTGCAGTACGAATTCAGCTTTCAACATGGGTTGTAAGGATTGCATATGGTTCCAGATAAGGCTTCACCAGTTACTAAATCACATTTTTTAAATAATTAAGCAATAAGTTCTTATTCAATCCATGGATTTGAGTAGTACTCCCAAATTCTTTACGTACCTGTTGTTGCTGGTAAACAACTCTCTTATCAATGACACTTAATAAATCCAAAAATTATCTCTGAGAAATTCCAACAGCAGTCTCCCTTTGCTGCATTTTTTTTTTTTTTACAGTAATGTTGTCTTCCCTTAAAACCTTTCTTACACTAATTCCTTTTTTCTTTTTTATAATTTCTCATGTAAGCTGGATTAAATTCACCTGGCCTTCTGGAGATCTTTCAGACTGCTTACTGTAGTTGTCATAGATTCCACTGCTGAAATTTTCTCTTATCCTGTCTCCATCGTTGCCCAAAGCTGGGCCTGGCTGCTGAGCACTGAGTGCAGTGGGATAAAGGCTCCAGGTAGCCCTCTTTGTGACACAGCTTAATTAAAACAATCTTAATGGTCCTATTTAGCTAAGAAACAAAAATCAAGAACTAGGGTCATTAATTTATGTAATTTCTTAAAACATGCTTTTGTTCGTGTTAAATGGTTTACTTTTTTTATTTGTAGGGTTCTGGAACAACTGTTTGAGTGTCATATAGAAGAAAATAAGAACCGTTTGGATGAGGTAGGTACTGCCTCTATAGTATTCTCTCTTTCTGTATATGACTTCAGTGATGTGTCCAAAGTACAGTGGAAACATACTGGTATATTTTCTTGTATATGTAACCAGAATAATCAGTGGGGAGCATCTTTCTCTACAAATGAGAGATTTGCAGACTTCTGATCTACCGTGAGTCACACACAGCAAAAAAAAAGAGTGACAACAGTCAACTCAGTTTGGTGCCTTGCTGTATAATTCAGTCACTCGGCTGCAAGCAGCCCCCGTTCCTTTATGTCAGAATGAAGTCCTGAGTCCTTCACTTCCTTCACTGTAAGGAGCGTAAGGAGGTGTCACCCCTTTCTTTCTTTACATCCTAGAGCAAAATGCGGCACCTGTTGGATGTGCTTAAAGCAGACCTTGGCTGCAGCCCAGACAGCAGCGCTGAGCAGATCCACACAGACTCAGAAGCCTTTTGCTCACTGGATCTGAAAGAGTTTAAGAAAATTGAACAGCTGGAGTTTACCAGTAAAAGTCGGAGGCAAAGAAAATCTACAAAAAGTGAAGAATTCTTTAAGACTGTGGATTTATCATTAAAGGAACCAAGCACATGTGAATTGCCACTACACAGTGAAAATTCCAAGGAGTCAGAGAGCAAGGATGACTTTTCAGAAGATGTTGATGAAATGCTGAATGCTGAGATGATAGAGTCTCACCCTTGTGTGAAATCTGAAGACCCAGACACTTCACCCTCATGTGAAGCACCTTTAGACTTGATTACTTGTGGGGGTGATTTGGAAGCCAACAAGGAACTCGATGATCTTGAGGAAAACTTTGCAGAAGTCCTTCAGATCTCACGTGACTACTCACAGTAGCAGCCAAAACTTAGCTGTCAAAGTGGGATGAATCTGTTTGTGCAGAGGACTGCCATTCATGAAATAAAAATAAGTAAATTCTTTATCTTCAGTATTTCTGTTAAAACAGCTTAAGTCTCTCTAGCAGAGTATTTATTACTAATTAGCAAGCATTTCTGTACTAATATAAACTGCAAAGGGTAAAGTGACAGTTAGAAAAATTGTTTGTATATTTTGTCTATAACTGTATAACCCAGAACTAACTTTTGAGAATATTAAAATTAGATGTATATTTTTAGAAAGCTGTATAGTAAGTTATGAAATATTTATTGTTTTTATTTATGACAAATAAATTTATTGGTGACACATTCCTAACGCGATAGTAGTCCATGCTATACAGATGCAAGATTTTTGTAGTTTGGAAGAAGAATTCAGTTTACCCACATCAAAATATGTTGTGCTACATACCTGCAGAGCAGAGACAGAACTGCTTGTCCACACTGGAAGAAGGCAGCATTGTTTCCTCTCTTAGTGTTCAGTCCATTGTTTGATGTTAAATCCCACTGAGGCATGAAGTTCTTATGATCTACTTTTTTTCCTTTCACAATACTCTGTAGAACATAACAAACATGTTTCCTTGCATTACCTTGGATGAAATAAGGCGTGAGCGTAGACAGGTACCTTTCCAAACATAAGCACTTCTTAGATAATCATTCCTTCCTCCTCAACTATGAACTGAATTGTCTTATTTCTTGTACCAACACGTATCTTGCAGTGTTAGCTGCTCTCATTGTTTGCCTAACCCTGTCAGCTTCAATGCTAGAAAAGGATGTAGCTGCTGCATGCGACAGCTCTTAAGCTGTTTAGTCACATGCAGCTTGTTTGTTTGTTTTGTGCACAGCTCTTGAGCTACTTAATCCTAGTTGTGCATGATTTAGCTGCTGTTTCTGGAAAATGAAGACTGTAACAATTTTCACACTGCGTAACACTAAAATACACAGTCCAGTTTCTTGCATTGATGGCAACCTTGGCATAGCGTTTTGCAGGGAGTTTTGGTTTTGAAAAAAGATTGAGTTGGACTTAATGAGTGGGATCATCCAGCAAAAGGGACACATCAGGCATCTTGTACAGCAGATGGCATAAAGATGATCTATTTTTGATATAAAGTTTAAATTAACACATACGTTGCACAACATCAGCTGAGAGTTCTTTGTTATTACTTGGCATTCATGTTATGACAGAATGAGCTCACTAAGTTCTAGGGAAGTGCCAGGAGACAGTGTTGTCTTGCTGCATTTAAGGAACTATAAGAAGCCTTAGCAACTGGCTAGAACTTGTCCCCAAATACATCTTAAGGTTGTTCTAAATCTGCTTCCTCCAAGGACAAACCCAGATGGTAGAGTTCATCATACACACACAGCCATTACCGCCTGCCTCCCCTTTGGCTTAACAGTATCTACTAAAAGCTCCATTAAACAAAGACCACTGCTTCACTTGCAAAGCAGGAACTTTTTGGAAGAAAAAAAAAAAATCTCCAAAACGCTCTTTAAAAAAACCAGCCAAACAAAAGCAACACGTCCAGCAGTCACCAGCATTGCAGTGTAGTACATGTTTTCCAAAAAAAATGAAAAGGCACTTCCCTGGCTGTCTTGGTCGTAATAATAAATCATACTCACTGGCAATGAGAGCAGTGTTTTATTTTATCCACGTACATGTGGCTGAGCAGATGGGCACCAGCCTTTCACCTGCCATGCTGAGCTGGCTATCTTGTAAACCTGGCCAGCAGCTTGAGTGCCCTGGCTCACTGAAAAGTAGGGAGGAGAATGAGAATTTTGCGTCACTCCATCAGAGCTCATCTCATTGAAAAGACATCCACAGGACTGACTCAGTGCCAGGATGGTTTGTCCCTCATCACAAGTGACTGAAACCCCAGAGCAACTCCCTTTATCTTCCTTACCCCCCAGAAGTGAAGGGTGAGATGCGCCTAAGGCAACTGACTTCTGTATTATATGGAAAAAGTTTAACACACAGTGACTGGCAAGGTCTGGTGCCTACAAGTACAGCTACAGAACTGAAGAGTGTGGTGAGCCACCTCCAGGTGCAAAGCCTCTTTGCTCCTCCACCATGACTGCAGTGGCTCCTGGGGCCCTCTGAGTTCACCAACATGGGTCAATAAGGGAATTAAATTTTTTTCCTATCACTTCATTGTATGCCTTATGTTATAAAAAGGATCACTCAGCAAACTTTGGCTTGTGGTCAACATGAGTCTGATTAAATATTAATAGGAGTTTCACATTAAAATTCTGCAAATTAAAGCATAGCAGTGAAAGTGGTCATGATTTCAGCACACAGAAAGGCACGAATAATGACACAGTCATTTCCCGCAGTATGAGTAACAGGAAAATAAACGAAAACAGTTCCTTGGCCATGTCTCCTGTTGATGAGCTGTCTGAACATCGGTGACGTTTTATCTGGGTGGGTGGTAGTTAAAAGAGTAAATAAATAATTAAAGCTGGCCTTTTACAAAGCAAGCATCTGTCTGTCTAAACCATAATTACAAAAATTTCCTGCGTATTGAGTGAAATGCCCAGCAAAGAGCCACAAGGTTGCACACTGATGTGGCAGCAGCTGGAGCAGTCAGCACAGGCAGGGGAGCTGGTTCCTCACTGGACAGCCACCCCCTCCAGGTACTGGGGAAAAGCACTCTAGGTAAATGCTATCAATATGAAATCAATTAGCTCATCCAGCCTATAGGTCCAAAAGTAAATTCAGGCTGTCCTGGGCCTAAAACTTTCTCCTTTCCTTATTGACATTTACTTTAGGTGGTGCTTCAAACATAAGTTGATTAAGCAATTTGATACACAGGCCAGACCCACATCACTGATAAGGTTAATCAACAATGCAAGCTCTGTTTTCTCTGAGTTCTTGAGTTATTCAAAAAAAAAAAAATAGAAGGGGGGAGGACATGATTGTTATCACCTTGAGTTTCCCTTCACTGATGAATGCACTCAGGTCTTGGCAGAAGTCCTAGCAGAACAAGGTTGTCTCACCACCATTACAAATTGGAATGCTGTGGGAGCGACCAACTGTTAGGAGCAGTCAGCTGCTGTGGTCTGCAGTATTTCTGCCCAGACTTCTATGGGCATAATAACATCAATGCTTACTTCAAACGATCAAAAGCCCACGATTGTTATTTTGCTCTGTAATAAAACAGGCTCTTATCTTTACAGCCTACAGTGTTGTCATCAATGGCCCTGTTTTCAAAGGTAGGATTCTTTTTGTTTACAAAGTGAATTGGGGCTTTTGGTCATTTGAAAGATTCGTGTGATGAAAGGACAAGGTGGTTGGGTGTCTCAGTGTTATCCAGAAAACAATTAGGAAAACCTGCAAGCAAAACCCAAACTGTCATACTATCCCTCAGTGACTCCGTGTCTAAGACACCTACACGTTTCATTCAGGCTTAGGTGCACAATTACTCCTGGGCCACATCTCTCATTTCTGTATGTTTTTACATCATCAATAATTACATAACAGTTGTAGAATGATGCGGACCAACTCACAGTGTGGCGTATTTCAAACACAACCGTCAGACCTCTCCCCAGTGACAGGCAGAATCCAAAACGCACTGCAGAAACACGGGGATTTGGGAGACCCCAGGCAGGAGCTTTGCACGTAGCAGGAGTCTGGGTTTGGACAAGTTTCGTCATTAGGGTTTGCAAGGTATCATGTTGAAAGAAGAAAAGAAAAAGAACCAGACCAGGAAAAAAAGAGCTACATTTTTCCCAGCAATAATCTGTTTTAGGAGTTTGAACAAGAGTGCCAGAGCCTTAGTACAAACAATTCGGTTCAGGGACTTCCTTCACAGCACCTAGTGAAAGCCCAGCTTCTAACCAACGCGGCATCTCAGTCGCACCCTTCAGTGCACAGCTCCCCTGTGCCTGAGCACCACTCTGGGGGAAGGACAGAATACAAATCTGCAACATTTGAATACAAAATATGCAGAATACGAATGTAGATGTACTTGCTAGCACTGACCCTCAAACACATTTTTGATTTCCCTCAATTTTTCCTCCTTTGTATTGTCCACTGCTACAAATTTGATACCTAAGCAATATAATGAAAAAAGGGAAAAAAACCACAAAATTGTAACTTGGGGTGTACTTCAGGAAGCATCTGGCTATGGGAAACTGGATCCCACTCCTGTTTCTTACCACCAAAGGCAGGAGCACGTGCTGATAAGCAAGGACAGAGCGCTGCAGTTGCAGGATGGCTGCAGAGCCACCAAACCTTGCTTCCTGGCACCTCCCAGCACGCAGCCCACTGTTCTAGGGACAGGCCTGTTCCCACCAGCTGGCATCTGGGGCTGATGTGATTACCAAGAACAAAACAGCAACCAGTGGCTTAAATAAAAACAACTTCTCACTCCAAAACAACCAAACCAGGTACTAACCAGCAGCCTAATCACCCTGCTTTACTGAAAGTGAAATCTCCTTCATTCAGAAACAATCATCATCAGTTTCCATTCCAAGTGGCAAAGCAATTGATGTGCAAACAGGTGAGCGGTAAATCAACCCGCTGAACCAGCCACCGCACGCTGCACGGGTCACAGCCAGCCAGGGGATCCCATTTCAAAGCCTGTAAGTGGATCTCGGGCCAGCGGAAGCTGAACATGTCACGGGGAGAATGCAGCGCTGGGAAAGGAGAGCAGCAGCAGCCGATCTCGCTTGCATGGCAATCCCTTAGTTGGGCCACAGACAGCCTGTAGCTCGTCTCCACCTCAACCACCTACATGAAATCCTATGAGGACCTCAGGATGTCAGGCAGTCCAAGGGTAGCAACAAGAAAAAGTTAATTCAAGTGAAGGGAACCGCAATTAACAACGCTGTGTCTACAGTGCATAGGGCTTTCTGTCCCCCTTAGCAAATCTACAAGGCAGCTGAAGCCCCCACGCCTCACAGAGAGCTTCATCTCTTTAACCCATTCGCTAAGCTCATTACAACAGACACCAAAGGGAAGGAGGTGTGCAGGACACCAAGGTGACAACACACAAGTTACAGCTGCACTCATCTTGCAAACTGTTGGACTGGCCTGCAAAAGCTGTAGGGATGCTGCAGACGCAGGACATACACTGGGAGTAAGCCTGGAGTTCTGCGCAGCGGTTGTTCCTGTTGCAGGCTCAGCACACATGGTCCCCCATGCAGTCCTTCCAGCTTCGGTGGAATGAAATTAGACCTTGAGAAGGGCAAGTAAAGGCTAAACAAATGGAGTGGGGGGGCACCTGAAACTCGAGAAACCCACACACAGCCTCAGCCTGGCAGGCCACGGGGCTATGCCGTCCCATTCTCACAGAGGACAGGCAGCGTGATCTGGAGCACGAGGTGCAGAGCTCTCTGCAGTTATCCCAAGAATTCAGCAAGCCCATAGGACTCCCCTTACAGTATCTGTGCGAGGCTGTGGCATACCTTACATCTCACAGCAGCCAGCAGCCAATTCCAGGAGATGAAGAGCAGAACTATGAGGTGACCCTCAACTCGTCCCAGCTATCTGTTTCTCTCACAAGCATGCTCGCCTGCCAAGTAAGAAACTAAGCGATGTGTCAAAGGCCATCAGCTCTCCTGTCAGCCTGAGAATTCCTCACAGGACCTGTGAGGAGTGGCCTCTGCAGCCATAAATTCAGCTCAGAGGCATTTGGCACCCTGCTTTTTCCTGATGTTTGACACAAGCAAGACCAGAGATGATACAGATAGCACAGGATTGGGAGCTGGCTCTGAGGCTTCCCAAATGCTGGATACAACGATCTCAGATAACAGTGGATTGTGAAAGATAGAGCTTCTCAAGCTCTCCTCTCAGTTTTCCTTTCCCTAGAAACAAATTGGCATGGTAGGCCCTTCTCTCCAGCCTTCAGAGGCTTCAGCCTTGCACGAGGCTTTCAACTTACATCTGTCAAGGTTCACCACTGTGACTTTGTATGGCATGCATTTTCTTCAAAGCTCTTCCTCAATGTTTGAGCTTCTCAGAGCTCCAAAACCTCTGCCCAAAGCAGCAACTGAGAGGTGAGAGAGCCCCTGCCGCCATGAAGCGCTCACGGTGCAGTCTCTGGCACACTGCAGTCACAAAGCTATAGGGCAAGTCAGGAACAGGACAGGCGATCTCACAAAGCTGCCTTCACAGGTATCAAAGCAATTTAGCCAGTGATACTGGAGCAGTACTTCCAGTTTCTTTCAAGAGAGAATGTAAATTAGCCTTGGTTCTGCTTATTTGTCATTATTTAAATACCAGCGCTGTGCAGAGGAATAAGGCTGACCTTTTGTCCTGAAAACACACCAGCTCCTCCTGCCCTTTAAAGCCTAACAGGAACTTGGGAAAAAAAGTCAAATCTTTCATCAACCATGGAAGTTTATTTCTATTTTTGCTGAACAATTGTGTTTTCCTCCTCTTTCCTAATTACATTTTGACCCCGACTACTCACATAATGCAGTGCTTCCCCTCTCCTTTTGAAGGAGGAAACAGATGTCCTCATCTGGGCAGGGTGTTGCTACGTCTCTTTTTAAAGCCAGAAGTTACCCCTCGAGAAGATCCAATCAAATGCACTGATTATCATAGCTGCCCTACTTTGCAAGGGAGTTTCAGGGTGAGCACAAGCTATTTCTGGAGGCTCAGAGACAGTCAGATGAGAACAAATGAAATTATTTCTATATCGTTATGGTGCAGGAAACTCAGCTAAATCCTGGTAAATCTGCTAAAATAACATCTTAAGCATTATCAATCTAAAAATAAACTGTCTTCAACATTTCTGAAGTTTTTTTGCTGAAGGTTTTGACGATGGAAAGACATTCTCAGCCTCAATCAGTCACAAATGGCATGGTATGCAGACAGAAGACATCAGATACACATATGCACGCACCAAAGTATGCGGTTCCCTCAAATCACTGATTATCAGTATTAACCAGGCTTGACGGGGGCTTTCTTCGTAGGTACTTAACACCAGTGAAAATTCTTCATCTGCCTCTGGGTATGATAATTCTGGGTCTGTTCGTGGAAGGATTTCATGTCCTTCTAAATTTACCTAAGGCACATGATTGTCATTTTAAAAATGGCTAATAATAATAATCTGAACTGAGAACTTTAGGTTAAGAAATCTCATCTGCAAGCTCTCCATGTCTTTCCTGGTTGTTTTGTTTATTACAGCAGATACCTTAAATCCACAGAATAAGCAGGGCAATAAATTTTACTGGTTTGGTATGCTGGGGATGGCCAACATTTGAAGGATTGTCATGCAGATCTTTGGGAGATGTGGCAATTCATCAGAAATAGAAAGAATTTTTCTAAGCTCTGCCTCTTCTAGCTCCCCTGTCTGCACTGCACCCTTGTGCACCCAGAGAGCACAAGAACATGCATGTGACCTGAAGTCCTTGCTTCAGAAAAGCTCCCAAAGGATCTAATGAACCCAAATAAATAGTCCCAGACTCACCCATTTCCTACCTACTCTTGCTTTTTCATTGAGTTAATGAAGCTAGTTCAAAGCAATTGTAGTAATGACAGAAGTAGCCTTTAACTATCAGAACAGCCATTTCCCCGATCACTGGAACCACAACATTGCTATCACTCAAATGCAAGTGCTAACTGCAGAAGGTTCACCTCGGCCAGGAACCAGACCAAGCCAAGGGGATCTAGAGCAACGCAAGGCAACTTGCTTAGGTCAAAGCTGATGAGCATCCGTCTTTCATCCAGCCCTCACTCAGCTCCAACTCTCCTGCAACAGCATTCTCCTTTTGGTACCTGCAGAAGTGACATTCCCATTGTACTCACAGGTGGTGGCCATCCAGCAGTAGTTCCCTGGCTGCTGCAGGTAAACTGGCAATTTCTTTCTGCAGCGCTGTGCAGTTGCTGTGTTCATGCAGAATCCAGCCTTCCAGGGGATGGTCAGAACAATAGCGGAAGAGAGAAAACACACATTTATACACTGTTGCTGACACCTTAAGGAAAAGCAATGGATATAACAAAATCTGAAACAAACAGAAAACACCCAAAACAGCCATCATATCCTACAGAGAGGAACTGTCACACATAAAGCTCCCAGCTCAGCAGCTAACATTGCTGAGTTTCACATAATCTTCATCTATCACCAGCCATTCCAGATTTAAACAACAGGTTGCTCTTCTGATTCTGAATCCATGCCAAGAGTGCTTTGCACAGACTGAACATTGCACAGAACATTCCCCAGGATTTGGGAAATAAACAGACAATGACATAGGTAGCTGGTATGTTACCTTACCTTACGTGCGTTAATGCCACCAAACTGAGCATACCTGGGAGACAAATCTCAATTAAAAGCCTGGCATTTCCTGTGTAGTTAGTTAGGTTACTGCATAAGGGATTCAGCAAGGACAGTGGACATCCAATTGTTCAGTCTGCAATTGCAGTATCCAGTGTGCAATTCATCCTTCACATTGTGCCTTTTCTATCACCTCCCTTTTTGACTAAATATCAATTACAAGATGAAGAAAACTTCAGTATGAGGTACAGGTGGCAGCTCCAATGATACCAAGCAATCACACAATCCACTTACTTTTCTCACATGCTTCTGGAAAGGGTTTTTCAACTTCTGAAACCTCTGCTTGAAGATAACAGGGAAATTGAATATTCAATACTGACAACGTCTTTCGAAAATGCAAAAAAATATAACAAATATTGATGATAGGGTAGCAGTCCCATGGCTTCCTTGCCACAAAGATGAGAGCCATTAGTGTTTGACGGTGGAAGTTTTATCTTCACATCGAGATGCAGGGCAGTACGTGCAGAGCTTTAAAGGAGGAATAACATCTTTGTGCACAGAAGGTCAAGTTCCAGACTAGACCACACATTTAAATTAAGTTTGACGATTTTTTTCTTTTAATAACAGAACAATAAAACTCATAGTTGCTTCAAATATTTATTTTCATGGCAAAAATAGACTATAATATATTCATTTCACATATATTACAAGCTTTTCTGTCTATGAAACACGATTTGTACATTGTTTTACAAACCAATTCAGTTTTACAAGAATTAAAGCTGTTCTGATTATACATTTTTACAGTATTGGTGGCAAGACAGCAAAAACAGACGTGTTAACCACTAGCTTAGTACTAGAAAATAATACTCGAATATTCATGTTGCTACTGTTTAAATAAAGTCCCATTTAAACCCTTGCATACTGGCTCAAATGAAAATGGAGGAAAACAGAGCCAGATCCTACATTCCTCTGACATTAAGCACTCAGCCCTACAAAACTGCTGAAAGGACTTCAAACGCCGACTTGCTTTAACCGAATGAAGAGATTTCAGCAACGTGCAGGAGTGCACACACTGATTTGCAAGCGAAAGTCACTAAACTTTCCATCCAAGTCTCCTGGATCAGCCATAAAGAAGACAGATGTTTGGGGTATTTCAAAGGAACTTAAGAAGGTGTCTTTGTAAAGAGGCAGCATATACACCTTGTCTGCCAGAATTATCCAGGATAAGCAAGGTGACAGACTGGAGGATTTTACTTGCTATTTTCCTACCAAGCTTCCTGTCATTCTAAAAATTAATGGTGTTTTCAAGTCATTAAATACTTTTAAATCTCCTAATTTTACTTCAGTATTTCCAAATGGAAAAACATCATTTAAATTCCCTTTAAAAAGGTTTTAAAAGGCGCCTTCTGTGACTGTGATCATGACTGCCGCCCATCTGAAACAACACACAATTATTTTGTTACATGGCAGCTACAGGCTTGCTCTCTAACTTGCTACACACTGGGTCTGTTGTAAACCCTATTCATTAGATGCTTTGCATTTGATTTCTGTCTTCATTCCCCAGTTAGAGCTGAAAAATTTGTTGTGCTGTTCTAAGGAACAAATACACTGGAAGTTATTTTTCATCACTAAATGCAGCATAAGGTGGAAAACAGCAAAGAACTGAATCAAAGGTCATTTAACAACTGTTTTTTGAAATGCTCATAGAAATGAAGAGTATTTTTTTTCAGTCCTCGTAGACCTTAATGGAACATATGTGATGTCAGCGAAATGCACCAAGTTAGCTGGTCCCCAACAGGATCTTCATAAGAAATCTTTTTTTACAGACATGTTTGCAACAGCTGTTGCTGTCAAAGTTTAAGATGTTTTCCTATAGCCTAGCACAGTATTAGAGACTCTCTGAAGTTCTAGTATCAGTGTATTGCAAATGGTGCCCTGCAGCATGTTTGTAAGCACATGTTGAACCCCACATTCCAAAGGCCTGATTTTCAGCCCAGCTTTAACTAGATGCAACTCACATCTACTGGAGACACCTGGCTGCATTCACAAATTATTTAAGCTTCCAAATAATCCCATCTGGATCCATTACAAATCATCGGTGCAAATTTGCATGTGTGCCTATCTGCCCTGCAGTTTGCACATATAAAACCTGAGACCATGGTTTTAAAATCTGACCTTTAGTAAGTAAACAGAAACTGAGGTGACAGTTTGCACTGAATTTTTTTGGAAAGAATATATTTAAAAATATTTGGAGTTTCAAAAATCACATTTCAAAAAGCCAGTAAAAATAACACCTATGACTACATGCTCACCCTACTATGCCACAAAAAACATACCATATGAATCAAACCCTCCTAGCAGCTCTACTGTGGATACAATATGTTCCAAATCCTCCTCCAAATGCCTTCGGCCATTCCTCAAATCCACACTCTCTGGTTTCAACACTTCGTATTTCTACAAGAGAGTTTCTTCCAGGCTATCTCAGCCACTTTTCCTTGTAATGCTCTAGCCTCATGTATGCACATTCCTGCTGCATTCTTTTGGTTAATTCATGTAATCTGTATTTAAATTTGAAGTAGATGTCAATATTAATGTTTTAAGGGCTTTCACTGGCAATAAGCACTTTTTAATTCCCACGACATCAGGAAGAACTGCAGGAATTTTGCATCTTGCAGGACTGGGCTCTAGCTTTACGTATATTTTTTGTATTAGAAAGAAAAAACAAAAAACAAATGCTGAAAGCACAGAACTATCTGTTGTTCCTTTTAAATCAGTAATTTGGCTAAGTACTGTAGTGTATTAATGAGTTCACTATTTTATCCCAGAACTGTTGTAATGCTACTGGTATCAAAACCGAGGTCCCATTACACTGCTAGCTTATAGGATAAACAGCCCCGCAGCTCTCCCAAGTTTGGTCCAGAGGCCACTGAAATCTATGAGCAACTCTAACAACTGCTCCTACAGGAAAAATGTGCCAGCAGCCTCTGGTAGCCTTAGTTATTATGATTAAGAAGCTATTTTTGGAGAAAACTGCTCCAAATGTCATCCACTTAAAAAAAAAAAACAACAAAAAGAAACATAAGATTACTAGAGGAACCAAAAATGTATACTTTCTCAAAATGCCAAGAATTTGTCCATTTCAGTATACATTTATTTTAGGATCATAGAATGGCTTGGGTTGGAAGGGACCTTAAAGACCATCCAGTTTCAACCCCCCCCCACCACCAGATCAGGTTGCAACCTTCTATTATTATTGCATTCCTCTGTGTTTTTTTTTTTTTTTTCCTTTAACTATAAATGTTGATGAGAACTTGGAACAGCTTTTCATCCACAGACATTCCAGGAACTCTGTGTTGCTCACCTGCTTTTAATTAACGACATTTACAAACCTAAACCGTAGTGCTCAGCAGTTGTAGTTTTTACCATTAACTGACACAAAAGGTATCACAGTGAGAGCAGTACTAAGGCATAAAACTTCTGCTGTTCATGGAGACTGCATTCTCTATGTGCAGCAGCAAAAGGAGAGCACTGTTCTGCAGGCTGCAGAAAAGCTACGCAAAACTCAGCGGTGTAGCACAGAGCTTCTCCGTCACAGAGCGAGTGAGGAGTGATTTGCAGCCAACAGCAAAGCCTGCTAAGTCAGTGTCATCTTCACAATCAACAGGGCTGTGAATCATCTTTTTAGAGAAGATCTCTGATCCCAAGAATACACGGATTCCCTGGCCAAAGAATGTCCAAGCAAACAAGACAGAAATCAAATGTGCAGAAGCCCCTACTGCAATCCCTAGGTTCTACTCCTGACTCTTCATAGAATTTGATCCTTAAAAAAGCATTTTCCACCTAGACCACAAAATACAGTCAAATCTGTCTCTTGACAGTAATATATAGCACCTTTATTTATCCCTGAGAATTCTGGCATTCCTAGAGATCAGTATTTTGTTCTTTGTCATTTACTGCAGAAGTAGCTTCATACAACTTTTCCTACCAAATGAACTCAGCTCAAATCTTACATGAGAATTATCTGGTTTATTTCCCATACAAACAGTAGTGCACCTGGCAAAATGGCCCATAGTGGAATTTTAAGCTTTTGACAGAAGGATCTAATTGCCACTCAGTCTGTGACTGAATTTGGGCAACGAATTTTCTTATAACCTCCTGCCCGTCACAAAGCACCCAGCACAACATGTAGAAAGCATCCCTTCCAAGGCTCAGAACAAAGTGCTAAAAACTGAATGTTCTTTTTGAAGTTATCTGAAAATCTAAACAACATTTTTAAAATTGATTTTCTTACAGGAGGGTGTGGAACTTCATTTCTTTTGGTAACTTCAGAAGAGAAACTTTATTTTCAATGCCCGCTTGGAACCATATGCTTACATATAAAAACAATCCTAATAGCTTCAGTAGGAAAGTTCATACAAAGTCAAGTATATTCAAGAAAAAATGCACTGCTGATGGAAAGATCTAAAAGCTGAAGCGGAGGAGGTAGCAGTGCTTTAAATAAATACTGACTACCACATTAGAGAGTGACCACCTCTAAAAGCAAACTGAGTTCCTCTCAGCAACATGGAAAAGAAAACAGAGACACATTCCCTAACTACCTCAGAAACTATCCCGTAAGTTTGGAATTAAACTGCTTATTTTAATTGCTCTTTTTAATGCCTTATACCTGGTGTTCTGTCCTATGAGCTGCTGAATGGCTGAAAAGCGTTGCTCAAAGTTACGGCTGTATATAATTTCACTAAAAGCTGCATGTACCATGTTATGAAGATCACAGTTCAAACTTTGGAAATGGTACAAGCTACATTCTAGAGTGTACCTTTCCCACTCTGAAACCGTGGTTTAAAATAAGAACAAAACAAAACAAAAAAGCAATGTTTCTAAAACAGAGCATAACACAAATAGCCAAATACATTTGCTTCTTCCAGTGATACTTTTGCTGAAACACGTACATCAAACTGGTTTGCTTGCAAGACCACATGCAATCCTCAGTAACTGGCCTCCACTGGAATCAGGCAGTATTCCTTCCAATTTTACGTTTGGCAGTTAATACTTGCTAGCCGTTTTTTTCCCTCCATCTGAAATATTCAATCTTATTTTACTGAGGGTAGAACAATTTGGACTGCCTGAAAGAAGACCAAGTGCACCAGATGAATACTATAGTGTATTTTAAAGTACATTTTTTATAGAATGACATATTAACACAATGTCATTTGGACCTTGTGTTTATCTTTATGCAAGTAGCTTATTAGAAAGGAAATGGAGGCAACATATTTATTACTCTTTTAATTTATGTTTTGAGAGGACAATCATCGTTTGAAGAAGAAGGGAGGGTAATTTTTATAATAGCTTCCAAAACCTTGTCATAGCTCGGGGGAAAAAAAAAAAACAAACATCATTTCACCAGTGGAAAAAAAAAAATAAAAAAAATGACGTGCAGTCCCATTTCATTTCGCTAAGCAACTATCATGGGAAATGGATACTTAAACATGCCTGCACACCTGTCTACCATACGGTTTTTTGGAAATTATACTAGATATCTACAAACAAATAGCTCACTTTTATATAGGGATTTTCAACTCAACGTCTCAAAACACTCCAAGAGCAGGTAAAACCACATTGTCCCCATTTTAAAAGCACAGACAGAGGAGTACTCAGGGATACTGCCAATAGACCAGACCCACACTTGTCACGGAAACAACAGAAACTACCAGAGGTAGGATATCTTCAGATCCATGCTACAACCATTGACTCTGTGACCTAGGCAGTTACTAAAACACCCACATCTCCACTGTTAGATCTAAGCGTTCATACATTCTGCAAGCATTCTCAAATGGCTCCTGTGAACATTCTTCATCACAACGCTGCACAGCATTAGCAAAATCTGTTCTAGTGCTGACAAAAGAATCTGAAGGATTCTACAGAAATTTCCAGTACTTCAGAGGCTTTCCTGACTGGGAATACAGACATTTTTAATGGTCATCTTTGCCCCACGTAAACCAGCAATCATAGCTGCCACATCTCCACTATTTCCGCTTCACCACTATGCACCTTCTTACTCCAATTTTGGTTCTCTCACTTCATCAACTTTAAAGGTTCTTCCTAAAATAATAGGTTAGTAACAGCATATTATCACATGAAACAATATATGATTACAGTTTCTATGTTTAACTACATAAATAACAGAGCAAAAAAAAGTGCTTAAAACATTTGCATCCACTTTGATTTCAGCCAGTAAAATCAAACTGTCCTCTAAATATATGAATAATACTGAATATGTACTTTCTCTCATCCATTTGTTTCCAAGATCTCTGTAGATAATTATATTATTTTTCCCCTGCTTGTAGCCTACAATTCAATAGGTAAACATGCCTCCACTCAGGTGGAAGTTATCAACAGTTAACATTATGTTATCTTTCACTTGTCAGTTCTATTACACAGCACTCTACAACTACCTATTACCTTAGTATTTTCTTCACAATTTTTGAAAAGTTAGTTCAAGCACTGACAATCTTCTCCTCTGAAAACATTATGGTGTTTAAAAAGTTGGAGTTTTCAGAAAGTTTAAAAAAAAAAAAAAGAAAGCCGAATACAAAAGTAACTGCCCTTAAAGCAACAACCTAAAGTATCTAAGAGCTGATAGTTCTGCTGAGTGAACCAGAGGAAAACAAAACTTCATTTTAAAAAATAAGTGTATTGTTCTAAATATAAAATTGAAAGCAGAACAAAACTGTGTGTAAGACCTTGACATCCCCAAGGAGCAGTTTTCTCTCCCTATGTGCATCCACGAATTTTAGCTTTTGCACAGTTCATTATGTTTAAAAAAAAGTTAGTAAAATTGTGCCATGTAATTCCATTCTGTAAGATACTTATTCTCCCCAGAGTAACACCACTCTAGAAACGTATGCAAGTACTACAGACCAGTACAAGTAAAATCATTCCCTAATATAGCTGCAGCTGAACATGGGAAGAATTTAGTCCAGCGAAGATCCTGCTTTGCAAGGACTGTTACATTGACTTGCATTTAACAGTCACATACCAGCCCTAAGAGCTAACTGTGTGATTCATCATAAAAAGAAAAGAACAGTGAGAGGAGGTCTGCCTGGACAACTGTAATTTTCTTCTGTAAACTCTCGCAGTGTCCCTTCGGAAGTGGCAGGGATTATATAAGTCTAGAACTTTTGAGAAATTGAATGAGAACTCCATAGATGAAAGTGTACTGAGAAAGAGTCTGCACCATCATCATTCTCTGCTGCCTCAACATGTCCAGCACTCGTGGGATGTCCAGCATCTAGAGGAAGAAAACAAACCATTACAAGTAACTGGTGAACAAGGAGACTCGCTGGTACTTTCCAGCAGGAGATTCAGCATAGTACCAGTGACCTGGGGACAGAATCAGCTGCTCTACTTTCACCTCTGACAATCCATCGCCTAAACCTGCAGTATGGACTTCATTATACCACTGACCATGCCCACCTCAACCTCCTCATCTGTGAAATAGTTGCCTATCTCATGCGATATGCGGGTCCTCACTAATCTGATGGCTGCAGAAGTCTTTCATCTATTTTCTTATCCTAATACCGTGAAACAAACATTTTGTTGAGTCTCAGATGGCACATAATGTTATTAATAAACACTTTACAACTGTTCACTTCTGGCTAAGGGCTGACAGGATTAGGTTTTATTTAATTAAACTACCTCTTTGTTCTCTGCTGAGACTCATACTACAAGTACTATTGATCTTAGGAACTAAAACATTTAATAACAAGCGCAGAGACAAACTATAAAAGATGTTCTTAAATATTAACTGTTAAAACTAAGGTATGAAATAACAGTGTCAAAGCTGGGGCAAAATCCTGAAACATGCTTAGTAAACCAGGGCATATCTTGTTCCACTCAGTGACTCATCATCCTACAGAGTCAAGAATCCAACTGAGCATTCCAATACTCAGTGTGTAAGTGGGAAACTCTAGAAGATTATTAACTTCTCTTAAATTGCCAAGAGTACTTTCAACCATAATTGTAATGACTCTTCCAAAGGCCATACCTTGGGAATGCTCAGATGAACAGCCATAAAATATCTATTAGATGAGTTATTTACTCTTCTACTACCTAACACTATCAAAAACACAAGAAAGAAAAATAGATCACCTCATTGTGTTCCAAGCAAGCAATCATGATCTCTGACAGTATGACCACTCCTGTTCGTCCTACACCTGCACTGCAGTGCACCAGTACAGGAGGATTACAGCTTTTAGGATCTGCAGTGCTGTTTGTATGGCGCCGCACTGACTGTATCTCTTCCAAGTATGCTATTAAGTTGAACAAAATAAGAATAATAAATTTAGGAGATAAAGTTCCATAAGCCATGCTATTACACTGTACGACCATCAGAAAAGTAGTAATTCAGCAAATGACATCCCACAGAAAAATTACACTCTGTATAAATCACAAGTCACAACACAACTAAAGCAATACAGATCTACAAAAATCATCCAACTTCTATATTGTTTTCCTTGTTCTCCTATCCCCCACCAAAGCCAGCTTCTGGGCATCTTGCTATTGCTGGCACATATTCAAATGTGTGATATTTGGTATAGTTATGCTTTAATCTATATGACTTTTTAGTAAATTGCATATTTTGGTTTAGACTGAAATAGTCACTTTAACAAATTGTCAGGTATATTCCTGCCAGAAATATAATTCAGCATCTCTTACTGGTATGAAGATACCTTTTGCAGTAGAATGCTTGTTATACTTAATCAAAAGTGGATTCATGCTTAGAAGACATCTTAGATAGCTTAAAGAAAGAAAGAAAAAGCCATTAAATACAACTTACAGAGAAATCCCTTTAAATCCTCTGGACAGCCATGTTCTGGCCAGTCGGTATACTGCAAATGCCAAACTGTTCTCTCCTGTCCTGTTAGAAGATGTTTAATCTTCAAACCCGTAGTTGCATAGCAGCCTGAGTCAGTACGGAATCGTGTGGTTATCTTAAATCTTCCATACGTTACAGTGTTGTGTCTTGAGCCAAGACGTGGCCAGTATCTGAAGCTTTTTTCTCTCCCACTTTCCTTAAAAGTAAAACATTTGCTTAACAAGAAACATGAAAACACCCATAACAACTAATGTTCTTGTAACAATTGTATTTCTCCTCTACTAAGTGCTACTACAGTGTTTTGGTTTTTTTCACTAAATAAGCCAATTTTTCACAGGAAAGAGTTTGCACATCTAGATTTTTCTGCTAAGGAAAGCAATCTAAAGGAGTCAACGGAAAATTATCTTTGATTGCTTTACTTGCTGAAGCAAAGATCCCACTCCTCTAACAAATCAGAAGAAAATTGCATAAGTTTGTGAGCTAGGTCCAACCTGGTTTATACTCACTTCCTCTGCTGTCACCATAGCTATGATGGCAATCCCTTGTTCCCAGATCATCTGCCAAAAATCCTGACAGGTATTCTGCAAAGGGCCCTGCGTAGCAATGTAATCCCACTCAATGCCACCAACAGAGACCTGTAAAAAGAAATACATTAGATTACTAATTATTTAAAATCCTTTCCCCAATTTCTTAGTCAGCCATTTTAAGTTGAAGAGACTGAAAAGGACTGCAACAATTGAGAAGTAGGAGGCCACTGTGATTTATATCTGTCTCTTTCATTGCATCTTGCCATATTAGATCAAGGAGGGAAACTATCTTTAAAAATATATGAGCACATAGCTAAATAAATGTACATGATAAGCAAGTAAATAAAGGCATCAAAAATGAGTTAACTGCCTTGAAGGTTCCTGAGGTCACCCTGCAAACTCCTTTACTGTTTTAAACAGTTTAAAGAGCCAAGGTTGGTGAAAAGGGCAACTGAAAATTATGAAAGAGCAGAGTTCCCTCTAGCTCCATTTGCTCCTCTAACCATACAAAGAAACTTAAGCAAGGACCCAGACTACTCGCTGTTGTAGATCTAGCCTGAGAGTACAGAAGAGGAGGAAATAACAAGTATTGTCACTGTAGTTCTAAAATGTCACAATAATTGCAAAGAATCACAATTCATTCAAAAGCTATCTGCCTTCTTAAATATTGGAAGAATGGGAATGCCTTCTGGTACTACCAGTCAAGAGAAAGACAGGTGGGAGAGAGACAGTTGATATAGAAGAACTCTTCAATATGGAAGTGAAATGCAGAATACCTCTCCAATAATTAACGCGCTATTATTATTCTAGGCAGTGGGGAAAAACAGTTTCCCTCTTTCTCACAGAAACAACTGTAGAAGGAAGGAGTTATTCTCAGCCACCTGGCAAAATCAAAATTGATGGCCAAACCCATTTTTGATTACCACAGAAACTGGAAAGCATTCTCCAACAGTATTTCTCTCACCTTGATATGAGATGCATTGATGTAACCCGTGTTATTTTCTTTGGTTGGAACTAGTTCCACTCTGGTATCATCATAGGGAAGGACGTCCTGGAACCGGTTTCTCTCAGCATTTTCAGGAAGCCGCGCTATGGAGCACTCACCATCTATAAGCCTTTTCTTCTGAATGCGCTCATATTCAGTAAACACCATCCCCTGCTCTAACCGTTGTTCCAGAACTTTACACTAAGAGACAGAAAAAAGATAATCATTTGAAATCATACCCTGAGTCTATTTCAATATAGAATTCACAAAGGATAAAATGTACGTACTCTCCTCTCCTGTACAATTTTGTAATGCTTTTCAAGCTATTAGTGTTTTCACAAACATACCAGAATGAATTAGAAGCAATCCTAATCGGCAGGAATTTTGTTCAAGTGAAATCTGTCTAAAAATCTAGTTATGCTTCACTAGGTCACAAACACTACTGGTGAAAAACAAAAACTGCTTAGTTCCTATAAAGATAATCTAGTTGGGAAAAGAAATATTTGGTCAAACCAGGTAGTTATGCTACATTACAAACTGCTTCAAGTACCTTTGAACAAGACATACTCATTAGTCATCCTGCTCGATATAGCGCATTGGATTAAATCATTTGAAAAATCTCATTTAACCGTGCAGTCCCCTCCCTCCTCCTCCTCCAAAAAGTCAAATTTGTTATTTAAATGGAGAAAAATTATACAGATGTAAAGCAAAATGCTTGCCTCAGTCAATAAGTTTATAATTCACCTCCAATATTCCACACTGACTTATTCTGAAGATAGCAGACATTGAAGACAGCAGTAAAGCCTTACAACCTCCTGCTGTAGCTCAGGTATAAAACAAGGGTTATTTTCTGGTAGTACAATTCAATCTGGTTTATTTAATTAGCCTACCAAAAGATTTATTCTTTCAAAACCAAGTTCTTTCTAAATCATAAGACACTTCTGGAATTTCAGCACCTCTTTGCCAACAATAATTAGAGGAAAAATATGTAAGATTTCAGCCAGAAAATTTCATCTATGTCACATGTCCCCAGCCTCTTTCAGCAACTGCTCCATGGTATCAGATCAGAAAAGTATCTTGTATCAACTAACTTCAATGCCAAATGCTGCAGAGGAAGGTGTAAAACCTCCTTCAGATGCAATATACACATCGATACATTAACTGTCTAAGCTCCTTTAATATCTTTAAACTAAATTTCCTTATTTAAACTAATAGTAACACTTAGCTAAGCAATTAAATAGGCACTGAATCAACTATAAAGTCTTTGTCTTCTAAAAATATCTGCAGCCTGGACTTTCTTTCATGTTACATATCTGATTTGTATTGCTTCTCCATAGTTTTAGGAATCACCCCAATTTCACGATATCTACTCTTCTTCTGTGTGACTGCCTGAAGAGAAAGTGTAGAGATTTGCAACTTCCTCATAACTTAACCTTATAATTTATTCTTTTCCATTAACACTTTGAGCAGAACTAGCTGAATAGTAATACAGCTGAATTAAATGAACACCAACGCTGGAAAAGATGATAGCTATAAATAAAAGGAAATAACCAACAAAGGTACTACATGTAGAAGTGCATTTCGATAACATGATGTTAATTTCTGTCCTCCCCTACCATCTTTAGCGAGTGTATATAGTTCAAAAAGCTGTTTCAGCACAGTTGAAGTTAACAGTCAAATCTCCCTCCTATAAATCTCAGTCCAAGCCTTCAAACTACAAGACTGAATTTCTACTGTGTAACTTGAAACTAATGTTCTTGGCCTGTTCCTTAAAACTGCAGCTGGTGAGAGTGTGACTGTTCCTTCAGGTTCTAATCCTGCTCAGTGACTGTCAACAAATTGAAGCAGATGGTGTTCGGAAGCTGAAGATGTCCAGCTATGGTCAGAACCAGATTCCAACAAGACCCACAGTATGTATGTATGCCGCTCCCCAGCCAGATGTGTGATGACAGCATTGTTCTAAATAGCCTTTCACAGGCTGGTTATTGACTATATTTCACACCTATTTAATGATATACAAGGTGGGCTGGAATACATTTGTGGATGTTGGTTACCCTGATACAAACAGATGAAGTTTTATTTTTCTCAAAGAATGATCCTCAGTTCTAAAATCTGATGTCCTCTCAGTGATCTGAGTTTGTTTAATGGATTAAAAATTTCAGCACATCACTCAAGTTCCATCTATACTTTCACGGATCTACCTGAGGAAAACATAAATACAATTCACACAAGCTGTACCTCTGGGGATGCAATATAACTAAATAATTTACTGTACAAATTACATAAATTACTAATTGTTACAATCAAGTTCAGACTCACACTCAGAATTTTAAGTTTAATCTGTTATCAGTCTTGAAAGCAATCCAAATATTACGAAAGAAAATAGAAAGAGTTGGCATAAAAGTATATCAGCAGATACTAGTTAATTTGCTCTGCGTTCAAAGGGTAAGCTATAAGTGGAATCACTGTCATCTTAAGTCTTAAAGAAAAATCTGAATTATACTCAATACTTCTAGCAATGACTTAGCAATCAGAAGTCTCATTCTTCATTTTGTTTCTATTGTGTTTGAGTTACTTTGAATCTGGAGCATTTGGAAGCTGATGAAAAGCACCATTCATATGCAGTTCAATCACTAGTGTACAAGAAAAATCAAACATGAAAAAATTCACCATACCCGTTCATCATTTGTTGCTCTTGTTGATTCCTCCTTCCCCTCATCTGGCAGAGGCATTCTAGCCAAAGTTAGTCCATTTAGGGCAGCAAGCTTTAGAGGCCCTATTTTTTTTGCATCAGTTTTGTTCTTTTTCATACCCTGCAAAAGAAAAGATAAAACTTACAAATATTCTTAAATAACTGATGAAGTTATAAACCAGAACCCAGATGAGTTCAATATAGCAAAGGATACTTCTTTGACCCCTTATGCAAACAGTTCTGACTTTTTTTTCTGATAAGCATTAGAGTGAGAGATTAGGGTGGTGGGACTACATTCCTCCAAGGACACGACAAGTCTGTCTTCATTCCAGACAGGTTAATGAAACTGCATGAGAATAACAAATATTGTTCCCTACAAAGCTCACAACTGAAGCTGTGAGGCGGCTACTCTGGATAAATAACATTCTTGGACAGAACTGGAATCACTATCAAACCAAGAAACACATAAATAAAAAACAGTTCTTTACTAGACTATACAATTTTCAGACACTTTTCTCTCCTACAAGCAGCATAACAATGAGAATATACCTTTAAGTTACTTGTATAAAATATTTAACTATGTTTGCAGTAAACTGCACATACAAAACATGAACACAGAAGTACAGGCACATCTAAGTCCTGAACTAGGCTATGAATCTACATTATTGTAGTTATTTGATAGAAGTATCAATGGGACATTTTTATGAAAGAATCAATTCAGATAATTTTTTTAGAAAGCATAAGTAAGAAAACTGTCATTCCTGCAGTTCCTTGGTTTGGTTGTTAAAATGTACGCTGAAAATATAGGCAAATATGCTGCTTGAACAGTGATCAATGCTTCCAAAAGCTAAATGGCAGTAAGGAGTCAGACAAAGCTAAGAGGCTGAGACCACATTTAAAAGTGAGCATAAACACAACAGTAAAAGCTGATTGAAAAGCAAAATGCATACAGAGTGGCAGGGGCAGCTTTTGTTACCAGATAATTCATTTCAGTAATGAAGACAAAAAGGCAATTCTCCATTTTGCAGTAACATTCTTAAATACTACTAATGTGCAAAGTAAGGTACTGAGCACTTCCAGTGAAAAAGTATTAATGTCAATTTCATTTCAAAAGTTACCTTGAACATTTACATAGCTATCAGAAAGAAAAGGCACGGTATGATTTTGGTAGAGTCATCAGTGTTTGAAAATATATCTTTTGAAGAAAAAAATACTAAGTATATCCAAAAGCAAATATAAGGAGAAAGCTAACACCCTTTTTTCTATATCTTTGTAACACAGAAGGAAGGAGATTTAAGAAAACATAATTTTAGAATGAATTGAAGCTGACGAAAGTTAATGGTATTCAGCTCCATATATAAGAAGTCTGACACGCAAAAAGTTGAGAGCACAGTAACTATTCAAAGACATAGCTCACTTTAGGTTAGCCTTTGCAGCATCAGCTCTAACAGTTACTACAGCAGCAGAAGTTGTATAGTAGTTACACTGCAGCCTAACTTGTGCAGAAAACTATTTGACACAAACTCAGCCAAGCAAAGTTAGCAACAATCGATTAAAAAAGGCAAAATAATTATAAAAATGTCTTCCTTCATTAGCATGTGAAATATACCAGGAACTACAGAAAACTGAACAAAGTGAGTGGTAAAGACTGTGAGCGAAATCATACAGTCCCAAACAGATCTTGATGTTTCTATGAAGGGGGGAAACTTGCAGTTGTTCAATTGGTTTCTTTTTACGGCTTTGTAAGATTGGAGTAGGAGAAAGGGGCACAGCAAGCAAGAAATAACTTCAGTGAGATAAAAACAGTTTGAAGGCAAGGCAAAAGGGAAAGGATATGAAAAGAGGAAGGTATGGAGGAAAGAAAAAAGAGAATACAAGGGAAGAATTTATTGCCTAATGTGACAGATTACTTTCTTAGTTGAAAGTAAGAAAGTAAAGGAATCAAAAAAGAAAACATTCAGCTGTATCTGATTTTTCAATGAGATTTTTCTAATATTAGAAAGCTGGTAGCGGAATGGAAACAGTTGCTTCTGTTCCAGATAAGGACAGCTAGGCCAGAATCTGGGGTCTAGAACAAGTCATTCTGCAGTTGCTAGCTAGGTTAGCTATGACGGAGGGAAGCTACACAGATGGATTTGTGTGGGAGGACTACACAAACAGAACTCAGACATGGCACAGAAAAAAAAAAAGTGAATGAGAGAAAAATAGAAAAATAAAGTAACTTTCAACTCACGTGTTTTAAAAACATCTCAGGGTGATTTAAAAACAAACAAACAAACAAACACACTTAAAAACCCCACACAGCTCTGGCAACAGAACAGCCTGAAACAACATAAAATGAGAAATAGTATCCACTTACACCTAGTGGGGGAAGGCCTTCCACAATATTCTTCTTCCCAGACAAAAGATCAGACACAGGTCTCTTCTTTACTGAATCCTTCCTTACTCTGTATCTCCCTGATGTTGTAAGGTCAGATTCTGACATAGATGGAGTAAGCAGTCCTTCCCCTCTTCTCTGTACCTGGCTTTCTACTAGTAAATGAACTGGGCTCATATCTTTCATTCTCTTTTCTGTCTCTGTAATATGTAATTTAGGCTCAAGAATATGCAAAGGGCCAGCAGATGAAGCAATGGAGCTATAGGGGTAGTTGAGCACGGAATCATGAGAATAACCACTCATAATGGATGAAAGTTGAGTTTGATCTTCAGGAAGAGGAGAGAGATTAGTATTAGCTTTGTTTTCTTCTTCATATTCTTCTTCTTCTTCACTACTGTGAATCAGCATAGTGGCATCTGAAAGGGTTTTCTTATGATCACAGTTCACACCTTCATCTTGTTCATTTTCTTTTTGCTTTGTTCTCTCCATCAGAATGTTGGACTGTGACCCTTCTGAAATAATTCTTGGAAGAGCCACATCTGCTGCAGATGCTGACATAGTCCTCTCTTTTATTCTTATTCCTTCAAAGCTGGGAGTCAAGCCTGCTATTTCAATGCTGTTCCTTTTCTGCAGATGAGCATGGCGTGCCGATGTTAGAGGTTCACTGACTTCCTGTAGAGAGTGTGCCACAGGCAGGCTGTCTTCCTGAAATGTCTGGACAGAATGATGCACTCGCCTTGTGATAAGGTCTGGGTTGCTGCTGCTAATGTAGATGTGTCGAGAAAGGTCTGGAGTACTATTTGCAGGTCTTGGGTATGGATACGGGGGAGGTGGTCGATAGACTTGGGTCTTCATTATATTTGGTGCTGGATAATCCTGAGCCTGGAGCTGCACATTTGTCAATTCAGGCACACTGACTGCCCCAACAACTGGGCGCTTCTCAGCAGGATACGGGTAGGGGGATGGGCTATGAAAACTGTAGTTCAGGTTAAACGGATAATGGTTAGATTGTGGGGAAGTGAAGTGCGCATGTTCTCGTATTTCAGGTTGGCTGTAAACCAAGGCATCAGGCCTGCTGTAAGCATACGTATTGCTGATGTTAAGATTTCTCATTGAATGACTCTGCCTATCTGCGTGTACCATTCCCCTGTTGAGCTGTCTCATCACAGTTTCATAGTCTGGTGTGGGCCGATAAGAAGGTGGAATTAGTGCACTATGTCTGTGCGACGGGACATAATCAGTTCTGAGGACATCACTCCCAGTAATGCTTGGGTTAGAGGACATGGGGGATGGCTGTAAGTAATGTTGTGGATTATTCAAGGAGTTTGTGCTATGTGCACTATAGACACTACCATTGCGGATTCGACCACTGTAGTCATGAGGGGCTCTATCCAAGCTAGTTTGAGAGTGACAGTAGTATCCATTCTGATTGCTCACAAAGAGGTTATCTGAAAGTAAAGTTTAAGAACAATCTTTATGTTCAAGACCTTGGACAACAAAGATATTTTCCATTAAGATGCAGCTAACTGATGTTTGAAGTTTTCAAAATCTCAGTTATTCTTAGCTATGCCTCGAATTGAGAAGAGAAGAAAAAACAAACAGCTTTTTTGGTGTTGTAGATACCTAATGATACACCAGAATAGATTATGCAAATTCCCACTGGAAAACAGTACTTCAGGTTAAGAATGGCTTTCTTCAGTTTAGGATAGGTTTACTAAGTTTAACAAAATCCATAGCAAATATTAAACAGTTCTAACTGAAAGAAAGAGCAAACACCTACACCTAGACTTACACTAACCTAATGAGATCAGTTTAAATAGGAAGAAGAAACAAACACCCTCTCCCCTCCTCAAAACACTCTCAGGTCACAAGTGGATCACAAGCACTTCATAAAAAATCAAATTAACTTTTCTCCAGAAAATTTGGATCCAGTTTAAACGACAACCTTACACTGTTTGCACATTAACATGTACCCACCTCTGATGGGTAAAGAAAACATTCTAATAGTTTACGTACAGTATACATCTAATAGTTTAACAATTACTTCATTGGATATACAACTTGCTGAACTGCAGGAGAAAACAATTAAGTCATTCTTTAAATGCCTTTTATGATGTAACAGTTCAAGTTCACCACTGCCATACTTATTGTAATGAAATTTCTTATTATCAAAAATTTTTTTGTTTGTAAAGTGCTCAAAAGTAGGATCTGTGCAGTAAGAGTTAAGAAGCCTGACAGCCTTCACTGCATCAAGCAATGATTCCAACACCATATTGGAAACGATTCAGGTACATTCCGAATCTATGTATCTCTGTGAGTACTTATGCAACTATTTACGTTGAAAACACACTCATTCCCTTACCAATGAGTTATCATGAGTATTTTTTGATCTAGCTGAGCTGTAGGACTGAAAGGTCCCAGTCAAAATGGAGGTAACTTTGCAGAAGACCAGGTTAACCTCTCCACAACAGAAACTTTGTTGATTTAAGAGATTATGTGTAACCATCCAAAAAGCAGAGAAAATAGCCATGACTCCACAGTGAAACTCCTTAGATTAGGAGCACGCATTCCTTGAGAATTCTTTTTTTCCTTTTTTTCCCCAAGGAAATGTTTCAAAGCCTTTGAATTCTCAATCACCCTGTAGTCTAGCAAACACAGAGAGATACTCTTCCTACAACCAGTTTTTAAGCACTCTTTTTTTTTTTTTAAATCTTTTTTTAATTGATGGGGGGGCTCGGTTAATCTTTGCAGTTACTAAAATCAATATTGACAAGAATCTCAGATTACCGTAATATACCAGCTTGTTACATAAACCAATAAACCTAGTGAGTTAAATTCACGCAAGGGATCATAATAAACAGTCGCTGTATTTGATGTCATAACTACCTTCTCTTATCTCACTCTTCACATTAGCCTACACAGAGTAGCAGCAGGTACTTCAGTGAATGCTGCTTTGCAAACTTGTCCCGTGTTCAGCTCTAGCTAAGTACAGCATGTACCTTCAAAGTGGTGTAGCATAGCCCTAGGCTTCATAAAATTCAAATCACAAGATTTGGTTGTTTTCTACCACATTTAAAATTAATTAAGAATTGGAACTTTTCAAATCTGCTACAAATTACCTTGGGAGGATGCATATGGTTCAGTATAATGACCGTTGTAATGCAGTTGAGGTGGTGGAGGCATCATATAAGCTTGAGGCTTGGGCTAAGAAAGAATTTTACTATTAGTTAAAGATCTCATGATTTATTTTAAATACAGAATTCTTCAAGATTACATGCACATACAGAGTCTTAGTCTTAAACCATTTATCTAAATCTGCAATTAAGTTTCTCCTGAGAGGTCATTCAAGAAATATACATAAAAAATTTAACTAAGGATTATGCATCAACATCTGACATCTAGGAGTGACAGAGTAATCAAACCAGAAGTGTTTAAAATATTTTTCACTGTAATTGTTTTAATTCCATTATTCAGAGGCTACATAGCAGCTTTTTCTACAAGTCAGAAACATTTTCACATAACAGTCTCATATTTTTCACTGCTCATTTTACTTCACTGAAGGAAAGTAATGTCTGTTTCATAGTCAATTTAAATCCTTAAAAGTGCAAATACATAGGTTGCTCCAAAAGCAATGCCTCCTTATTTATTTCCATGGAAATTACAACAGATACAAAGAGAACAATCACACTGTTTGATAGCACAAATTCTCAGCTACAAAACACTGTTTTTCAACATAGTCACCACCATTAGCTATGTATTTTCACCAGCTATGAACAAAAGCCCGCATGCTACGCTCATAAAAATCTACACCAGCAGAGGTGACCTACTGTCATTGTCACTGCTGAAACGTATCACCCACTGCCTCACTGTGCTCACATCCACTGTTTGGTCTCTATAAACATTCAGCAAGTGTTAATGAATGTCCATGAGTGCCGTTTTTTCCACATGGAGAAATTCAGTTTCACACCTTTGCTTCATACCCACTTCTACGTCAGACATCACTTTGTCAGACTGCCCCTCTGGTACCATCTGTGGCATAGCAACAAAATGTAAAGGGATATCGGCAGGAAGGTTCAACCTCTACTGCCATACCACCAAGATCCGCCTCTGCCATCATGGGACAACATAATCAAACGGGAGGCACTACTTTAGAAGCAGCCCTTGTATAAACTTGTTTGCTCTCCTTACCATAGACATCCTGGAAGAAGACCGCCTTCTAACAGGATTCACTGTGACGGGCTGGGTTTGCCTACAGAAGAAATCTTATGGTGAGAAATGATTCTTAACAACACCAAGATTTATTTCAAACCTTGAAAAGTGCTCCAAAGGTCAGTTAAAATCATTCTGCACTTCTTGCAGCTTTGTTAAACAGTCCTTCCAACAGTCTCAAAATGAAAGCTCTGTGCATAAACCACCACTGCTATGAGAGGAATCACAAAACCAGGATCAAAATGCCTTGGTTATTTCTTTGCCTCCTTTATATGAAGTGAAAAAAGAACATGGCCCTGAAGCTGTACAGCAGGACAGAAGGAGACTGGTTACAAATTTGAACCCCATAAAAAATTTTATAGTATAAGTAACCTGTTCTACAAGATCATATATAAAATCGTTCAAAAGGAGTCCTTAAGATTTGCAATGTTAGAGAAACCTGAAAGTACAACTATACTGTATGAGAATTTATATGCTCTAACATTTTAGCTAATATTAATAACTTTCCACAATTTGTTGGACTGCCTCCATGTTGAAATGTTCAGAAACCTTTAACTCCTTTTTCCCCACCCTGCACTGCATCAGTACTCCACATACTACAGTAAGACAGAGGTCAGAAAATGGCAGACTAATACAAATGCAAGAACTGCCAGATTTTGGAAAGAAAAATGATTTTTCAGCTCACCCTTTGGGAAGTGAAGGACGAGAAAGGATTGGAAAGCGTGGAAGGGAAAGAATGAGGGAAGATTTCTGAGAGCCCTCCTCGGGTGGAGAGTCCAGGGAATCTCTAAAGACAAGGTACATGCAGATAAAGAAAAACAAGTCTGAACTTAGTAAAGGCATGCATAAGAGTTTTCAGCAGCAGGATCAGATGACAGGGAGTTAGAGAACTGAGATAATCGAAAAGGTTTATTGAAGACTTTTCCTATTAATAAAATTATGTTCTGGTGAAAGGGTCAAAAGTAAGTAATCCTAGAGATTGACATTCAATACAGAACTACAGAACTGACATTATTCAAACTGCAGTGCACAATTTCCACAAATGCACTACCGCTACCAACACTTCTCACTTCTCTCAAAATGAAGCCAGGCTTACAAGCTTAAAGATATAACGGCTATTTTATTCCAAATTAATCTTACTCTTCAAATATGAGCTAGCATTAACCATGCTAGTGAATCACCTATAGTACAAAATATTCCATTATCTTCCACTGGCCACAGGGAATTCTGCATCAACACCTCCATAGATAGCTTGTTGTGCGTTATTCACTGGGTCTATTTTCTCTGCTTTTGACTGAAGTAACTTAACTAAAGGAAGTCTGTACCAGTGGAGAAGAGTAGCTCAAATTCCAGCCCTTGATTTACAAGTTGGAGACCAGCCCATTTAAATTTAATTTGATGAATTGTATTAAATTTACTTCATACTGGTGCTACTTGAGCTATACAGATTCCATGGATATCCAAAGGACCACATACCTCTCAGCTGTCAGTCCAGCACATTTCAGAAGTGCTTCACATACACTTCCCACCCTTTTAAAGGCCTTCAGAGTGTCCTTTCAGAGCAGTTCACCCAAACACAGGCCAAACTCAATCCCAGTGCTTCCAACAAACATTCTAGCAATAGTAGCCTGCAAAGCAACTGAAGTGTGTCACAGCACCAAGATCCAGCAGCAGGGGCTGAACACTACCACTTTTGGTAACATTTTCAGTGCTTAATATTGTCCTCCATTATAAACGCTACTAAAGCATGAGTTTGAGAAATTGGTGGTAAGTATGATCTCAAACATGATTAGGGAAAAAATATGTCATTAATTATTATAATCTAAAAATGACAGTACAGACATTATAGAGGCTATAAATAGATTTTGCTTCTCCATGGGAAATACAAGAGCATCAAGAGTTCTGCTAAGGTTTTCTACTTACAGGCTGCATTTATTTAGTCTGTAAAATTTGTGTCTAGCCACACACATCCTCCACACATATTTTGCTGTTTCCATATCTTCCTGCCAAAAAACAAAACCAAAATTTGCACATTAGGCAAAATACGCATATCTACCACTTGCTCTCACAGAAGTCACTGAAATTTTTAAGATTAAATTGATATTAACTGATTTGTTTATATATAACTTCATTAAAATCACCAGATTTTCTCTAAAATTGGACTTTACAGGCCTGAACATGTATTCTAGCCTGACAATTTCACTGAATTTATGAAAGTTAAAAGTAGAAGCCTTTTGTTGAAAAGATATATCCACTACAGCACTAATATCCTTTGCAGTGTATACACATGATGCTGTAAGACCTTGCAGCTGCCTTCACAAAGGAAAGTGGGAGAGGCCACCTGAACTTGATGGTGCAAAGTGCAGTGAAGTTCATTCCAGCAAAGCTCTAAGGATATATTTATTTGTAAATGCCACTGATCTGAATTTTTTTAAAAAAAATGCTATAAACTTTACTGGAACAACTGAAAATATTTATGACCACCTGAATCAACTTTGTCAATGTACTCCACAAAAAGGTCAGATTTTTTCTCCTCTGTGAAGAACTTTCTCTAAGCTAGCCAGAGTCCAGCTTATTACGTCTGTCCCATTCATATAATTCAAAGCTGCTAAGCATATAAAAAGTAACTTAACTCATAGGATAAAAACTAGCAGTCTTAATTTGTGTTTTTATTTACTGATGCCTTAGTGAAAAAAAGTAAAACCAAAAATCTACTCACGGTTTGGAATTGGATTGTCTCTTCTTTGTTTGCCAGTTCTAAGGCAAAAAAGGATTTGTTATGGGACATGTTGGCAATGTCATGCCACCTACAGACAAAAGGGACAGAACATGACTGACAAGTCACCGTTTTCAAACCACAGAAAATACAACTGCATTACAGAAGTTGTGTCTACAATTTAACTAGCACAACACTAACTAACAGGCTAACTAAAACAAAGTATGAATTCAAAATACTGACACAAATGTTATAATGTAACTACATTTTATATATATGAAAAGAGTTACTGGAAAGTTGTGAATGCTGCTAAGTAAACTGATGTGCATTTCTTAGGACTTAAGGTATTTTGTGTGTAGAGAGTTGCTCCTTTTTGACTCAAAACTATTTCACAATGAAATGTATATTACACTTACAATCTCTTAGAATTAATCCAGTTTAAAGGGATTCATCATGCAGTCAATAGACCTCATTGCAGGCTTTCAGTAAAGTGATCTTACGAACAGGAGGGAAAACAGCTTTTTGCATGGTCTGGCAGTGATAGCACAAGGGGAAATGGTTTTAAAACTAGAAGATGTGAGATTTAGCTCAGATGTTAGGAGGAAATTCTTTACTCAGAGGGTGGTGAGGCACTGGCACATGCTGCCCAGACTGCAGTGGCTGCTCTGTCCCTAGAGGTGTTCAAAGTCAGGTTGGACAGGGCTCTGGGCAGCCTGATCTGGTGGGTGGCAACCCTGCCCGTGGCAGGGGGTTTGAAACTAGGTGATCTTTGAGGTCCCTCCCAACCTAAGTCATTCTATGATTCCCACAAAATTCAGTATTCATTGCAGTGTGAGGACTACAAGATTATGTCCAGGTTTATGAAAAGAATAAGCACATTGTATCTAAGAGTCATTCACGCTAGTGAGTTACACACACAAAATATTATTTATAAGATATTCTAAAGATATATTAATAAAGAACAATACTAACCTAAATACAACAGGAGGCCGGCCATTTTTGTGTTTCACAAAGATACCATCAAGACACGCTCCAATGAATATGTCACTTCCTTGGCTGTCCTGTAAGAAGTGGCAAAAAATCATGCACATGCAGAAAAAAGTCTTAGAAAGCAAAGTTTCATGAGAAACAACTAGTTTTACAATGCTGGAGAGTGAGAAAGGGTAGTATGTGTTTTGTTTGGGGGAGGTTACTGTTTGTTTATTTGCTTTTATTTTTGCCAGGAAGTAACCATACTTACATAGGGAAGAAAAGCAACTCAGACAAAAATTAAAGTCACATTTACCTTTGCAGGATAGGTTTCTTCACCATAGCCCTCCATGCGCTCTACTTCTTGCATATATAACATTTCTGCATCAGGAGGAGTAAGGCCTCTACAAATGAGAACAATGATAACAGTGATCAGCTGGTACAGTCAATAACAACAAAATATCTTTGTTTTACTCTGAATGACACCGTTACAGCTTCAAGAACACCCCCAAGACTTCCAGGCAACCATCTAGGCATACTGATTCCATCTGTACCGACGGCTAGTATACTTGTCTCAGCCTTTACACTATGATACTTCTTTATCTCAGTTATCTCTACCAGAAATGGCAACAAAGACCAGTTAAAATTATCTTCTTTGCTGAAGGCAGACAACTACAACATCCTTCAAATCCATCATTGTCACCTTATTTTCTCACTTTATCACAACAATTACTCTAGCACACGTGTTCAAGACCTGAATTTCTCCTATTGCAGTATACAAGTTTATGAACTACATCAAATTTGATGATCCACATTTCAGGAAAGAGTCTTATTTTCTAAATCCTAGCAGACTTGTAATTGTAAAGGTTTGAAAATTTCAGCAAGACAAGATCTGTAGCTAATGACAGTATTTTATTTTTTTTATTTTTTTTAAGAAATCTACTGGCAAAAACAGTTTTCTCACTGACTTTTATTAGTATTGCAGGGCTTAAAAATCTTCTGTTCCCCTAAATACCTCAGTCGGTCTCATAAAAGACATTACCTCTACCTGCAAAATTTGGTCATGTTCATTCTTACATCACTCAATACTTTCCCAATTGTATTTTTCTTCCTTCACTTTCCTAAAATCACGCAGATTAGTTTTTCTACGCTGAATCTTACCCATTTCATTTTGTTATGAAAATATTTCAAAGATAAATCAATCCAAAATTTTCAAATCTTTTTTTTTTAAATAATACAAAAAACACAAAAACAAAAAAAAATCCATATTAATCACATAGTCACAAACACTTTTTGCTTATGAAGTGACAACAGAGAACTTACTTTCCTTTCTCTTGGACCACTGCATTTTGCTGCCTTTTGCTTAGATCATAAGCATTCTGGTACAGTGACCATCTCTGCACTTCAGCTGCCCACAGTATATGCTAATATTGTTTATTGAGAAACATTCTTACTGGGGTGTCTTAGTTTCTAACAGAAGTTACTTCTCTCACAGTGTCTGGTATGAAGCTATGTTTTGGTCTCCGGAGAAAAACAAACCTGTNGGGTGAGCGAACAATTGTGTGGGACTTAGCTATCTGCTGGGGCAACCCACAACATGGAGTCACAACTTCATGTTGTAAACAAGTTTTAAAAACATTATGCAGGTAAAGTCACACTATTCTGTCTCATACTATTAATTTTCAAGAAAAATGCTCTATTTATGTTAACAGTCATTAGTTCCAGTTTCTTTTCCCTTTTCATTTAGCAATTTTTTTTTTTAAACACAGCCATACCAGTGCAAAAATTCATTTAAATGGGAGGTGAAATCAGTTCAACTGCCTTCCGAGATTCTCAGTTTCCTGAGCTACTGAAGCAATCACATTAAAATTATGCAATGAAGGGTTTTAGAAATGTTACCTGTATTTCTGATGTAATAAGGCAACTTTCTGCGTCGCTTCTTCCAATATCTTTTCTTCTTGTAGCCAACCCTTAAAATAAGATAGCATTTACAGAACAAACTACAAAACATTCTATGAAATAAAACAGCTGTAGTTTCTTTACACAGAAGAACCAATCCTCCACTCTAATTTTGAAGTTTAGATGCTGGATACTAACATAATGAAAACCAAAAAATACAAATACTGTTTTGAAGTGGTTTTACTTGCTTTCCTGTCTCTACTCTAACATTCTTTAAAATACAATATACAATAAAACTGGAAAGATCTTGCAACATCTTTGCTTCTATGTAATATACTGTATCATCTCTCACTCTGGTTTGAGAGAAAACTTTTACTGAATTTGACAGCCCTGGGAGCAGTAAGCTGGATGGATCATACGATCTTTAACAATGATTTATCAATCTGACGTTTGGCTTCAGTACATTGAAGGGCTTTTCATAACACAGTTTGCTTGTGGTCAATAATACCAAAAAAAGAATTTAAAGAAATTACTTACCACTGGAAACAAAGCAAATCTTTGTAGAAACTCCTGAGATTCATACTGATCATAGTCTCCAAAATCAGCTAAA
>WBMW01005646.1:384211-398826 GCA_013396635.1 Penelope pileata | reverse complement strand
AAAAAAAAAAAAAAAGTCTTGGATTCAAACATTTGTAACAAAATGATTCAATACCCAATTAATTGCAAAAGCATCTCCAAGTAGCAAATCTCCATCCTATTGAACTATGATCTGAAAGTAAAACAACGGAACACACTGACCAGTAATGTTTATGAAGAGAAAAATAGAAACACATTCCATATCTTTACCTTGTTCAGAAAAATTGATGAGATTCCTTGTGGCTAGGAAATGACAAGAAATGATAAAACGAGCAGAGTTCTGCTTCAACGTCCTTAAGTTTTTATTTGATTGTTTTTTTTTAATCACAGAACAGTGGAGGTTGGAAGGGGCCTCTGGAGACTAGTGTTTCCCCCCTGCACAAGCAAATCTGCTGTAGCTGACCGTCTCAGGACCTTCTCCAGTCAGGTTTTGAATACAGAAGATGAAGACTTCGAAACAACTTCTCTGGGCAACTTGATCCAGTGTCTCACCTCTCTCACAACAGAAATCTTGTAAAATTCCCTGTATTTCAATTTGTGCTCCTTGCCTCTAATTCTGTCCCTGAGCCACTGGAAAGAGTCTGGCTCCGTGTTCTTCACTCCCTTCTGTCCGATACTTGATTATATACTGCTGCACTTTCAGCATAGAGCTGACAGACGTTTCTCACTGCTGGATTCTGAGCAGCTGGAGCACCCTGGACTCTGCACCTTCTGCTCACAGCTCTAGGTGACTTCCCCAACTCGAAGCTATGCTCATAAGGGACTTAATAAAAGCTTTGATTTTATGCGATATCAGAGGGCATTCCAAAGAATGTGTGTCTTTTTCTCTTTCTAGGAAAAAAGTAGCCAACATTTCAAAGAAATAAAATCATATAGATCAGAAAAGTTATGTACATCTCACAAGATAAACTGTTCTAAAGAACAAGAGCCTGCACGGAATGGCCCTTCCAAACCACAGAAACATAATCTCCAAAAACACGGCTCTTATTTACATTACCACAGATTCTAATCTATAATGGCATAACTGTAGAGACATTCAGGAATCAAATATTTATTATGCATTAGAAATCACTATGCAAGTTATTCATGATGAAAGGGGAGAACTTGTGACACGCTAGACCAACGCCAGGCCAACTTGACACAAAGCAGTGCTTAGCAGCCTTTTGTAACTATTTCAAACACAAATCATTCTTGAAATCAGTTCACCCAAAACAGCAAACAACTGGTTCTGTTACTTCACTACTAAAATTAACTGGCCTACCTTGCATAAGCTACTTCAGTCACCAGAGTGCATAATTTAGAACCTGCACTTTTTCTAAGTTGTTTTTTTCATTGTGTTATCAACACATGCAGTTCTCATATACAGGACTGAAGGAGGAATGTGAAAGCTAAAAGGATAAATATTTTCCATCTGGAAAGAGGATTATATCAAAAGATTTCTATAAACAACTTACTGAGCAGAGAGACATTTATACTGTCCAAAGATATGAAAATAAGAAAGCAAGATTTTGCCAGTTGAAGACTATTAAATCTTAGCTTAGATTAAACAGATTCACTGTTATATAAACAAGGCACTAATATTATTCATCCTACTCCACTGGTAACTATATTCTCACAAAAATATAGTCTCCGTCTTTAATGTGATACTACCAATACACACAATTAAAAAAGACAAGGAAAAAAACCACTAGGTTGTATCTACTGGCAGTGATTAAGTTCTTTTCAATTTTGGCAGCTTTACAACTGCTGATAGATATACTGGAGTGGCATTCACAGTGAAGCAATATACAAACACCATAAACAAAGCTGTTGCCATTAAAAAACTGTTAACTTGAGAGATTTAAGATCAAACAAGTGTCTTAGCAGGTAACAACAGACATGATCAGAACAGACAGACCGAGGACTGGTGATTCTTTATATACCTTATCCCACTTGTCTTAGTTTCTAACAGAAGTTACTTCTCTCACAGTGTCTGGTATGAAGCTGTGTTTTTTGTTCCCAGAAGAGAAACAACTGATAACACCTGGCAGTGTTGAACACAGCCAAGGACACATTTTCTTCCTCAGTGAAGCAGTTAGAAGGCATAAGGAGCTGTGAATTGGGAGGGGACAGGACCAGGGCAGCTAACCCAAACTGACCAAAGAGCTATTCCATACCACATCACATCATGTGACTTTTACGGAAGAGAAATCGTTCTCTTGCTCGGAGGGAGGGGCTGCTGGCCGGTTGGGTATCGGTTGTTGGTCCCTTGCTTTGGGTATTATTTCTTGTTTCTTATCTTATATATATATATGTACTGGTATTTCTTTTATTCTCTCTGCTGTCTTAGTAAATAGCTTTTATCTCAACCCACGAGTTCTGCCGTACTTATTCCTTAATTCTCTCCCCCATCCCACTTGGGAGGGGGGAGGGTGAGCGAACAACTGTGGGGGACTTAGCTGTCTGCTAGGTCAAACCAGGACACCACTTAACACTAATTAGGAAAAATAAAGTAGCAATTTTTGCATATGCAGCTCAGAAATGGGTCTTCAGGAAAGATTTGAACATAAGGATTTTTAACAGCCTTGTGCACTAGCTTGAACTAATCTTTGGTGTTATGACATTTGGGAGAAAAAGTGCAGATACAAGTACTGCTGTACATTCAAATCTGCTTATTATTAAAATACATCCATTTCTCTTGTGACCATGTCATGATAAAGAGCCTTCAGTAACAGAAACGGATGAAAGCTCTGCTGATGAAAGCAGACAGCTAGAGCCCTTACCTCCAAATGAATTCAGGTGTCTGAGTCAAACCCAACTCCTGAAAACACGTTAGATACCAGGTACGCTTTTGAGGACTGCACTGAAATACCAGTAAGCACAGCACAGCTGATCCCACTGCCCCCCTCCCCAGCCAATACACTTGGTGATGAAGAATAAAGGAGCAAGCCTTTCTTAACCTACTGAACTGTCAGTGTATTTCTAAGGCTGTCAACTGAAAACAAAAATGTATTTTATAGAAATGGAATGTACGCTGGAAAGTAACTACCTCTTGCATTTTTACTACATCAAGGAAAGAGATCCATAACCAATAAATAGAAACCATGCAACAGAAAATATTTGCAATGCAACATTAGCTAAATGGCATAATTACCTTACTTACCTTGAACAGCTAAACCAGCCAACTGTATTGCTTGTTCTAGTGTGCAAGGAATGTTGCCCTCCAAGATATCTTTCTTTAATTGCAAATAATACTGATACCTACATGAAAAAAATAAAATAAAGAAAAAGGAAAAGCTAACGTGGACTCTTATTTTCAAGAGACTGCATTTCCTACTCCTCTCTCCATTCACAAGTATGTGGGAAGGATAGTCTTCCTCATCATTCAGACCTATTACTTCATGGTCTTTATTAACTCTTCCTTTAGCTTTCATTTATCTACTGCAGAATCAAATCGTAATCCCTCTCAAAGAGGCAGAATCTCCACAATTTCTATCTACCACCACAGACTCAGAAATTCCTTTTCTTTCTTGTATTTCCTCCTTAATATTCCTATTACCTCCTCTTCATAACGTCCAGCACGCTGCTGCAGCATTACTGCATTCCCTTCCAGTAAATCTCATATGCACATCCCTTCAATCACAACAGTTACTTTCATTTCTGCAGAACAGTTCCTGAGCACATATTGTTCTCACTTACAAGGTAGCACATTTTTTTCCATTTCTTTGGCCTTTTCCCGGGTCATCTCTTCAACATGCAAACACTGCTAGCTGTACCATCTGTCCACAGTTGAAACCACTATTTTCACGAATTCTTCTGGCCCTTTCAGCCATCCATGGCACACCCTATCTCAGTCAACATAGCACATCCAAAAACACCTCAAGATTCACAAATACTGATACAGTTACACAGATTCAGACAAGAAGGACATTTTTCTTCTGCAAGTGAAATTTTAAAAGATTCTTAACTTCCTCAATATTGTACACTACATTAACTGTCGTGAACTAAAGCTGAGAACACTGCCATTCTTTCAGAGATAAGAAAAGTTAGGTAAACATTTTGATCATTAGAAGTTAATCTCTTCCTTTGCTTAACTATTAAAATTCAGTGACATGTTAGAAATATTGCTTAGATTTTTCCTGGATCCTACCGCAAAAAAAGGACTATGCTGCATGACACCAGATAATATCCTTACATAAAACACACCAAAATAACTGAGACCGAACTCAGGCCCTAAAAAAATAAAAAGAAAGAAAAAAGCCACAGTACATCAACACAGGTTTGAACAGATTCCTAAGATCACTGAAAAGTTATTCTTTGCTTAGTTTATAACATATTTTAAACATTCAAAAGGGAAATAAATACATAGTTTGAACATAACTGCTGCCTAAAGTAATAATTTCTATTTCTATAAAGATTGGGGAGAGGAAAGCACAGCCAATTTGTATATGAGCTATACTTTTCAGAATGCTGAAAGCAAAATTATAAACAAATTTGTAAAGTTTACCTGGTAATCTCCTGCTGAAGCTGAGAAACAGTAGGCACATAGAACACTACTCCAAAATATACAGTTGGTTCCAAGGCATATTTGTCCAGCTGCTTTTTCAGAGGCTTGTCCAAATCTACCCATCTGCGCTGATTCTGCTTATTGTAATACCACAGGCTGAAATACGTAATCTGAAAAAGAGGCAATTCAGTGACAAAACAAATTTAATATTGCCAGACTAGATAAAATACACTGCATGAAAATCTTGCTACCAAGAAATAAAAGCTGTAAGATACTAAGGTTATAGGTTATCGAAAAGTCAGAGTCAAAGACAAGCTCATTAGAGCACATGTATGGTTCATTCCATTAGAGCAAAGAATCTACTACCTTGCTTAAGCAGGCAACTTGTGACCACACAAAAAAAAAACACAAAATAGAGCATGCAGTGGAACAGATCGACCCAAGCAGCTGAGGGATGTCCATCCCTGGGATTTGACTGAACGACATCTTGAGAAACACAATTTAACTTTGATTAGACAGCACAATCTGCTATGAAAAGGAGTCAGACTACACTATTTTTCTGTGACTTCACAACGTAGTTCTAATGAGTGGCACTGCAGAGCCACTCAATCAAATTTAAATTTCTCCACTATGTTTAAATTGATTGCAGTCTTCTCCTGCAGCACTTATTTCAACCATTTCTGGACTATCAAACAGATGCAGACTGGAAAATAATGTCATTATCACAGAAAAACTGGAAACCATAATTACATTGTTTTTATTGAGGGCAGTAGATAAGGGAATGCAATGAAGCACCAACTAAGATGAGGATATTTATATGGAAATTCTCCTAGTCCTTGCTAGACATATATCATTATATGTTGAAATGTTAGAAATACCAACACCTTTAATCCAACACATTTCTTTATATAATATAATTATGTTTTCAGATGTTTTTAACTTATACAAAATAAAGCTGTTAAGGAAGGCATTTTATGAAGCAAAGGAATATTTATCACATGTTCTTTTCTACTTCAATAATTTCCCTGAATTAGACTTGGAAAAACTGTCTACCTAGCAAACAAAATATTTATTATTATTTTCTCAGAAACTATCATTTCGATGCGCTAGAGCACAGATTTAAAATGTGTTGGGGAGTGAGAGTTGATAGTACTGAAAGGGCATTTTAGTACTTTCCCGTGAAAACAAGCATGTCTGACAAACCACATAGAAATCCATCTTCTTAATTTATAGTCTAGATGAGATGAAGGACCTAGTCTCATGGGATTCTCCCCATCCCTTACAGCTCTGATAGGCTCACTTTGCATGCAACCACAGCATGGGTACCTACCAGACTTCAGAGAAAGCAATGAAGTCAATTCTCCATATCAGTAAAGACCATTAAGTAATTTTGGACACAAAAGTAAAGGTGTAGTATTACATTCATAGTATCATCTGTTCTGTAAAAGCATTATCTTCAGCAAAAACTGTGAAATTCAAGCTATTTCTAAAGCATAATGTTCCTTCGACATTTAGCAAATACTTTTGAAATCTACTGGCAAAATGTACTTCTTTGTCCCTCTCTAAATTAGCATCAATGCATTTTAAGTGATTTTTGTTTTCTCAGAGCTTAAAAAAAACTAAATTAATGTGATCGGTACAGTCTAACTCGAGATTCAGTGTGAAGAAGACAACATATGTTAGAATGTAGGCTGTCAGTTTAACCTTCTGCAAGTTCTAAGACAATTCTAGTCTGATTTTACAACAAACAGGCTATAATACAAACGTTAATTTAAATTAGAACTGTTCATAGAAGAAAATCAGTTTTTCAGTATGGTGGAAGATATCTAGAACAAAGGTAGTCTGATATAGGGGAAATAGTTTCACGGTTAGGAAAGTTTAGAAATCACCACAGAACAACAGATTCTATTCCCATGTCAGAAACAGCTCTCTTGTAAAGCAAATCCTTCAAATCAAAATTTTCTCAGGTGGACATTGTGTGCTCTTCACTTTGGAATTCTGAAAATCGAGTGAAATTTAAGAAGTCAAACACCGCCAGTTTCAAGGGGACAAAAAGAACATGGCTCTGAACAGAAATACTATAAAAAGTACTGTATTCTAACTTTCTCAGTTCAAGTGCACCAGTCAGCTGATACCTTAGAAAATGTTGGCTTTTATTTCTGTGCTTCAATTCTCTCATCCCTAAGATCAGTGTGTAGGAACCTCTGTCACCCCACAGGGATGTTGAGAAGACAGCAGCTCAAGATTCCTTAAGACATTAAGAATTTTAACAACAGTGCCACAGAAACTCCATGAGGAAGAAATATTACATTCAGCGCAACATCTCACACTATGTAAGATAAAATGTACCAAATGAACTACCCCTCACAATCCATTCTGCACCCTAAATGAGGAAAGGAAGCCCATCGTGCTGGCTCAGCCTGCCTGCCCACAGCTAACCGCACCGCCCCGCTGAGAGCACGGCCTGGAACACTGACCGCAGCCACCGGATGCAAGCCAAGGCCGAGCAGACACCAAAACCTATAGGTGACAGGACCTGTGGAAGCAAACCATCAAAGCTGAAAGAATTCTGGAAAAGATACTACATAAACACTCCTGGAAATCAGCTAAATATTTCCAAGCAACTCTTCGAGTAAGTTTCAACTGCAGCATTGGTGTATGTAAGCCTCAAAGAAACACAGATTTGTAACAGAAAGGAAAGGAGAGAATGAGCACAAATGTCTGGTAGCAGTACCAGTGGTTTGTACTCTCTGAACGAGGATACTCCTGATTCTACAACCTAAAGGATAAACTGAATGCACAGCCTATTTTTAAGCCATGATGATCCCTTATGCTGGTCCATTTCCATACAGAACTGACCACTTTTTCTTACCCACACACAGAACTGATACATTACTGGCACTAGACTAAGGAAAACATTTCCACAGTTTAAAATATATCCTGGAATCCAGCATATCCTTGAATAAGATTTTTCTGTCATGTTATTTTCCCTTAAAAACTCCTCCAATCTGGATTATCAAAAGCAAATAAAATACAAGCCAAGGCAAACACTATGGGCCAAACCCCACCTTCTGACTTGTACGCAAGCCTTTCATTTGACTTCAAGGGCAGAATTTGATCCTCTGAATTTTCAGAGGAGCTTATGCACCCTGGAATATTTGCACTGATTAAAATAGAATCAATTTTATTCATTACTAAAACATTTTATTATTAGCAGCACAGGACAACACCCAATTCTAAAAAGAATGTAATGACATAATTCTGAAAATATGTTAAGCTGTTAAGATTAACACTATTTTGAGGTTCATTTATTTTAGAGAGTTATTCATCACCCAACCCCTTTGAAGAAAGTCAAATATAAATAAAAGGACCTTCACATTTCTGCAGTTGCTTTCTACCTAGCTGCTTCCTGCCACTACAGACAGAAATGTCAAGCATCAACAACGCAAAAGTAACAAAAGCCCAACATTAACCTAACAGCCCTTAGGCTGGTGGGAGGGAGAGGCGGCATCCACACCAGCATCTGCAAAGTCAGTCAGCCCTCACAAGCTAAGCAGAGGAGCTCCGTCAGGTATGTGTGCCATGAAATTACATTACTGCAGGAGACTATTATATCTTTTTGCACGATGTCTGATGAGAGTCTGAGAAGCGAGGGTGATCAGTCTCAAGAAGAGACTAAGTTAAAATCTTACTGCTGTCTTCAGTTTACTTAATAGCCAGAGAAGACAGAGCCAGACTCTTCTTGTAAAGGACAATACTTCCTCCCTGGAAGTATTCAAAGCCAGGCTGGATGAGGCTTTGAGCAACCTGGTCTAGTGGGAGGTGTCCTTGCCCATGGCAAGGGGGTTGGAACAAGATGATCTCTAAGGTCCCTTCCAACCTGAACCATTCAATGATTCTATGATTCTATGACTTCCAGTGAGGTCCCCTGTAGGGATAAGAATTAGTGAGCACAAGCTACAGTGTGCAAAACCTTAGTTAGATTGGAAAAAAAAAAAAATTTATAGTGAGACTATTCAAACAGTGGAAGAGGTAGCCGAAAGAGGCATCAAATCTCCATCCTTGGATTTCCTTTGAAATTGAATCAATGACACAGTCTTTCTTCCCAGTACCAACTGTCTGATATTAGTTAGCTATAATTAGCTGCAGCATCTCATTTTATTTTCCTTAAATTGGACCAGTCTCATCCCTAACAGAATTCCACTTGGTTTGGCTGTACTCTAAACAAAATTTATACGTATCATGAGAAGAAAAAAGTTTTAATAAAGAATCTCAGGATCTATATTGGTCACAATTTACACTATTTAGGAAAGGAATGTGAACGACAAATGTATATGTCAGACATCAAGTGTGTAATAATCTCACTTGAATTTAACAGCACCTGTTACAATCCCCAAACTTGACTGTGTGACAACGCTACTACTGTCATCTTTCACAAAATTATTCTCTCTAGCTCCTCAGATAAAGAATAAAAAATACTTTTTGTGGGTGTTTTTTCTTCTTTACATTGGTACATGTGAATAAAACATGCCATAAGACTTTCCTGAAGAGAACGCTGAAAACACCGTCCCCAAATAAGCACTGCAGCCAGACTTAAAATCGCAATTAGCCCAGCGACTCCACTGTGTCTAGCTTGATCTTACACTTGGATACAAAACAGCCCCTGCCATCAGAATATAACAGTTTAAATAAACTGCTTTCAGAACTAGGTTGATAAACTTTTACTATGCATAACTGCCACATACCAAGTGAAGGCTTTACTCTATGTTCTATGTTGAGAACTACAGGAGACAAAAGGCTCTACAAAATCTGCAGAAACTTTCTTCTTATCGCAGCAGACAACCCCCTCCACAAATCTTCAAGTCTTTAGTGGAGAAAGGTTTTGAGCAGCCCGGACTGGCCAGTGTACAAGATCCAAGACTTCCTGGAAGCGGTGGAAAAAGAAACCTCCAAGTCTTGCCACGTACGTGCCACTGAACAGAAAGCTGCAGCCCTCGACATCCACCAGGTCCTGCAGAACAAGCAAGAGGGCTGACTAGCCTCATAAAAATCCCCTCTTTTTCCCACCTCGAAGCTACTCGCTTCAGGGCACTTCAGCTTTACTATTTTTGTTCTTCTAGCACTGACAAGATTTTCAACTGCAGCTGCCTGTAAGAAGGATTTAGCAATGTACCTAAGAAAACACAGGGAGAAACCAATCTTAACCATTTCTTTCACAGAGTAAATGTTTTTTCCAACACAGTCCATCCCCACTCCCCTTAAGGATTTTCTCCTGACTACTCCGATGTGGTTTTCACAAATGCTATTTAAACAAAACAGTTGCCAATTACAGCTTAAATCAATATTGCACAGATAAGAAATTTAAAAAACGTGTTTTTTACAATCAATACTTTGCAAGGTAATCTGACATTCTAATTTATTTGAAATAGAACACCACAAGAATCACAGTACAATATGTGTTTTTACTCCCTTCAAATCCTTTGAATAAATGGACTTCCTCTGACAGGCAAGGCACATCTTACTCCTCAGTATGTTAAACAAAAGTAAACTGGCTAATCCACAAGCTAAAGAGCAATACCTCTACAGCACATACAAGACATTATATCCCATCAAGACATATTTTAATTTCTTGCAGAAATAGGTCAGCTATCAGTTAACCAGAAAACACACGAAGGTACTTCTTTTTCTGTAAATTGTGTTACTTTTCCCATCTCTGTTCAAGACATCAAGAAGGATGGGCTCACATATCTGTTTCTGACTCACACTTTACATAGCATCACCATTAAAGGAAATACTACATTCCCATTCACTGGATTCAGAAATTCTGATCACTTTACAACTAAGAAAAGCAAAATGTCAAAGTAGTCTAAAAATATTAAGCAATAAACTAATGTGCTTGCTTCAAAAATAACAAAAATTGTAATTGCCAAAATTAGTTTAAAACTATACCACAATTCACTGTATCGTGACAGTGCAAAAATACAGTTAGGTGGTATATTCAAATTATGACATAACTTTATTAAAAAAACTAGAAAAATCAGGGGCAGGGTTACCTAATTGCCACCAAGCCTTTCATGGAAAATCCTTAATTAATTTTGTTTTGCTTAATGTAAGATCAAGCACAAATCTTACACCTGAACATACAGCTTTTTTCCTTCAGAAAAAAGAAACTACAATAATTGCACCGAGGGCAATTCCTAATTTTTAGTAATGCGAATGCTCTGTTTTTCTGTGTATCTGGGCCCCTAAATTATGATTTTGGTACAATTAAAATGACTATATGTTCAAGTTGGAATCAATTTTGTTTTTCAAGAAAGTCACATTTTTAAATTAATAAGATTACACACTGAAGGTTTTTACAGGCATTCCTCCATGATAATTTCTCCCCCTTTCCCAATGTTAAACAAAACTTCATTCAGAAAGGTGGCCATTACCAGTTCAAAAATCAGCACTTCTTGTTTTATTTCTCTAAGCATTAGCCAGAATTTTGTCAAACTTTGGTACGAGGCATAAGCATAATTATTAAAGTGCCCTCTTTGTCATTACTTGGCCCAACGTATTTGCTAGTCAATATGCTTACTGATACATACACATGCAAGAGTGTTTATGGCTGCACTTGCTCTCATTTTAAAAACATTGTTTATCTATGTAAACACACCACACTCAATTAAAGGTATTTTTATGTGTTTTCTCCAAACAGGAGATGTTACTTTGGACTTCAGAGCAAAGTTTTACAGAACACTGAAGCGCTGTTTCAGAACTTCCAAGTTATTCAGAATTTGGATAACCTTGATTCATTCTCTCCCATTCATGTCCAAAACAAACACAGGAATTTGCATGTACACCACACATACTTTACACAAATGTTCCCTATTTTTTTTTGAAAACATAATTCATTCTTGTACTTGAATACTCTCTACCACACATCTGCACCGAAGGCAGAGTCTGCTGGCACACTAGCAGAATTTGCCCCTTTATTCTGGTATAAAAGTGCTATAAAACAAAAACAAACAGAATTAGAAGATTCAGCAAGAGGTAACATTGTAACATTGGCAGTTGTAACATCTCCTGCCAAATATCCTATCGATATCAAGCAGTACTAACATTTTAAAAACATTTTTATATTTTCAAGTATCTAATTTGTATACTCATGTCCTAAACCCAACATGTGCAGTGCTATACATACTTTTCTAGTTAGTTAATAATCAGAGCTCTCAGCACTTTTTCAAAACTTGCAATCCCAGAAGGGTTTTCTGCAACAAACACAGCTTTTTGTATAAATCAAGTTTGGTTATAGTTCTCTCACAGGATAGAAGACAAGCTATTCCTTAGTTCAATGCACTCATTTCACTTTTTTACAAGGCTTGCCATTCAGTAGCAAAATAAACAAAACAAAACTGTCAACCTATTTAAGACTTTCTGAATCTTAAGTATGAGTCCATACAACTTGGAAACTGAGAAGCAATAATTGAAAAACTAAAAGAAAACCAGAGTTTAGCTACACACCACATAATTTGAAGGCTTCTAATATAAATAAAGATCTGTTAAAACAAATATCTTAAAAGATGGCACAGCACTAAGAATAAGCCATTCAATTCACTGCCCAAATTCACTACCTACAGACTACACCCGAGAGAGACATTTATAAATTTAACCGTTCAATGTGTTAATAGGTAAAGATTCCACTCAAACCCCCTGCAACAAACGGTTCTGAGGGGGCATGGGAACTGCATGTCATAACTACAGAGCCCATATACAGTAATCTGAAGCTGATGCCTCAGTTTTCTTATCTGAGTTAAATCTCAGTGCTTAAATAGTCATACTTTCTCGTTTAACGCTTTCAATGCAGAAGTTAAGGGGTGTACAGTGCATTAACAATACGAGTTCTTTTAGAAAGTACTGGGTATTTCACAGTATCGAGGATCAATATTGTTTTTGCAGATATTAGCAAATGCTGATGCAATTTTTTCTTCCTGAAAACTTCGTACTAAGAAAGTAATAAAAAATTATCCCAGTATCTGCCTGGCAAATCCTACTATTTAAAGGCAAAACAACATTTTCTGAATGCAAGCTGTGGAAAGTAATTTATATCCCTACTTTCCATTCCCTTTTATTGCAACACATTTTCCTGCCAAAATAATCCATGCAAGAATGCATGACCAAAAGAATCTGCTCAGAGTTCAGTAGTGTAGTGTCAACTCCCTCAGTCTGATATATGACTCTTAATTGAGGGAACCGCCAACATTTTTTTTTTTTTTGAACAGATTTTAGGAGTAGCTCCAAAGAAAGAGATAATGAAGAAACACTGAAAAAAGTACGCATCTCCCGTGCTTTGTAAATAGATCAGTAAAAGCAAGTGGTCATCATTCAGGAAGACAAAGCCTTCGCATTTTGCAAACCAAACATAGTTAAGTTCTTCACCGTCTGTTGACTTATCAGTGACATCTGAAAGTGCACAGGTAAAATTTACAAACTCCATTCAATCACAGCAATTGAATTCCAGACATGGTAGCTGATGCGTTCTAAGTAAACGCTAAGGCTATGAGAGTAGTTAGATTTTCCCTTTTCTAGAAAGAGCTAGAAAAAAAGAAGTCATCATACTGCTCCACAGAATTGCATTTTTCCACAGTAACTGTAAAGTTAAAGAATATTTGGACAACCTAGAAAGCATATTGGGACTGAAAACATACACAGTAAACAAACAGAGACAAACGGATTAACCCCCTTTTCATTTATTTATTATTCCCCCAACAGGGAAAAAAACAATTCTAAGAACTGACTGTATGGCACATTCCCTGCTTAGAAATTCCACAGTACTGCATGCTATGTACAGTAATAAATGTTTGCAGAATAATCACCATGTAAGTGGGAGGGAGAAGAGTTCAGTTTTAGTTGCAAAAGCATCCTTCAAAATACCTAGGAAGAAACTGAGGGGTGAGGGGGAAGATATTGTACAGATACAGCCAGTGCAAACCATGTTTCTCCATGCAGCCAGACATTGATCTAAATGACTATACGCTTGCTCAAAGGCACTGTCTGCAAACAAGTTTGTGGTATGTGAACAAACAACAGAAATAGTCACCAGTACATACATCACATTTGTCCTTTGGGTTCTTTTCACAGTACTAACCCGTCAGAAATATATGCACACAAATAACACCCTCTTTCCTATCTTAATCTATAAGGATCTAAAATCTCATGCCTCTTAGTAATTCTTAACCACATTGCTTAAGCAGAAATTAGGTGGTGTTTTTTTGTGTCTTTTTTTTTTTTTTTGACACTGTAGTCAGCATTGTCAGATTTAAAAACAGCCACCACTGTGGCTTTGTTTATCTTTCTAAGCTTCTGTTCACTGCCACTTCTCTCATGTTGTTCCCTTGGGAATTCTCTAGCTTTGTAGTAAGTTTTGCAACTGTTCTGGATCAATCCTCAAGACCAGAGGGTGAAGAAACAAGGGGCACACAGAAGAGCTGTTCCAGTAAACAGGCTGATTGCCCCAAATGGTAAGGATTGATCACATCTAGCACCAGAGACAAAGCCATACTTTAACTTGACAGTTCACTTACCTCCCGCAACTCAAGCCTCTGAGCCACTGCTTCAAGACTTTCCTGGCCCGTGCTTTCCACAGATAGCGTGAACTCCACAAATTCATTGTTGAGCAGCTGGATCCGAGCCACCAAGCAACTCTTGCTGGATACTGTATAACGTCGAGTTCGTTTCAATTTTAACCCAAAAGGTAAAGGCATCTTCTTTTCCCACACTGATGGCTAGCGACAAAAAGCTACCACCACCAGGGACTTGAGAGAGGAAAAACAGCAGTTTCCTCTCAAAAGGCAAGGAGCTGTAAAGTCTCCAAAAATCAACCACCAGCAGCGGTATCCATTAAAGACAAGCAAGTTTTCCACCAAGATACAAGTGGAGGGGCATCCACTGGAATCCTAGTAAGAAGAAAAAGAGAAAACACATGAATCAGAAACAATTTGACTAAAAGCGCAATGGAAACATGGGAAAACATGAATATATCTATTTTTAAATCCAACAATCAGCATACTTCTCCAAAATGCAGAGCTGTTTTGCATTCAGATAATCACATAAGCACCAGAGTTTCTGGTTTGTCCACATACAATACTACTCTTTGGCAAGCTTTTTTT
>WBMW01005646.1:330243-376886 GCA_013396635.1 Penelope pileata | reverse complement strand
ATAAATATAAAAAAAAAAAAAAAAAATGGAGTTTGGTAGAGGCCTCCCTCGGGCACGATGGCTCTGACTGGCAAGGGCACCCCTGAGGATAACACGGGCTCGCTGAGGGGCGTTCGAGTGAGCTCGGGCGCCCTCCGCCCGCGTTTTAACGCCCGCTCCTCTGCCGGGGTGTGCCNCGGGCCGCCTTCGCCGGCCTCTCCGGCGGAAGGAGGCGGTGGGGTGAAGCGGCTGCAGCGGGCGGCCCTCGGCTCTCCGCGGGGAGGGGCGCGAGCGGCGAAGTGATGGCTGTGCTGGGGAGCGGGGCCGGGGCCCGGCGAGCGGCTGCCGCCTCCCCCTGCCCTGCAGCCGCGGTGCTCGTCCTGGGGCGGCCGCGCGGGACGCGGCTCGGGGCCGCAGCCGGGGGCGCTGGGTGCGAGCCCCCGTCCTCAGCTAGCGGCTGTCAGCTGCTCCCGCCCGGTGAGGGCACTTGGAAGTCCTGGCGGGGAATGCCCCGTTCTAACCATCCGGGTCTTTGCGCCCTGTGGCCGGATGGCCTCTGCTTGGCGAGGGGCTGGGGCAGCTCCCGCCGCTGTGCTGAGGGCCCCTCTGGTGCAGCGCTGATACAGCACCTGTGCGTGGGGGGGAGCAGAGAAAGGGGCCTCTGCTAAACCAAAATGTGCAAATGTGTAACCAGCAGAACTCCGCTAAGTGAGGCTCGCACCGTTTTGCAGTTGAAAGCACTTTGTTCTGTCCCTTACATGTTATTTCATTGTTTTTTTAGGGTGCTATTAAAGGAAAGCTGCAGGAGCTGGGGGCTTATGTTGGTAAGTTTTACCACCTGCTTAGCAGCCAGCCTTAGGTTTGTCATTATTCACTAGGAAACAAGCAGGTGCTTCATGTCATTCTCTAGAACAATGTAGTTACTTACTGTTAATGTTGTTGATACATACAGAAACCTCAAGTGTGAGGTGGATTGCCTCTGGCCCAATTACTGCTGGCCTAATAGAAAAAAAAGACTTCCCTCAGGAAATGTGTAGTCCAAGTGTAAGAGGAAGCAGTGTGTGGGCATCAATGAGTGAGGTAACAAGGGAGGCTAACAGTGTCCCCTTTCAAGGAGATGTGGGGGGAGGGATTTGGAAGAGAAGCAAACAATGGTGTGTCTTCAGGAATATTTGAGGCAGGCTATTTGACACACAAGAAGAAACATCACACAAAGCAGCATCCCTGCATGTGGCATCAGTTTTCTGTGACCACTCTTGAGGAGGAGTCAGTCCTTCTTAGGGATCATTTGAACAGCATTTCAAGTTTCAGGTGTTTATCAGAGTTAGGAGAAAGGATATTTCTTTGAGACCCTCAGGCTGACCCTTTTGGGAGTCTGAAAGGCCATGTCAGAAACACCTTTTGCACATTTGAGCTATGTGATTTTCTCCTTATCTTACTGAGAGCTACGTGAAGCTAATGTTGATGAGATACACCTAACTAGATCTTAGGGTGAGATCTTCTGTTGGATGGGAGGAGACAGATGTGGGCAACGAGAAATGCTTTTTCCCCCTGAATCCATGATAAAGGAGATGTTGCCCTTTAAAACAGATGGGCTTTGGTTTTGTTTTGTTTTGTTTGTTCTTCACAGCAGTAAAAGTTGGCAGTTAAACAGTTTTCCTTTGGGAGCAGTCTTGCAACTGCCTTGCTGTCTGTGGTGTTCCTTTGACTGCAGACGAAGGGAAGGAATTGGGACCATAGTTCAGAGATCCTGTAATTTGCAGGACCAGGTTCAGAGCTTCTAGTTTGACCTTGATTTCATCGGACTTCTGATTCAAAATGGGACATTGTATTGACAGAATCAATGTATTTTGATTCTGTGAGCTGACTTTCTGAACTCAGCAGGTTCCAGGGAACCGTGTTTAGAATTTTTTCATTGTGAAGTCTTTTGTCACCATCTCAGGTTGTTGTTTTCAGTAGCTGATTTTGTTTTTTCAACCAACCAAGTAGTTTGCTTTTATCTTGTCCTTTTTCTGTGTTATTTACTCACTTATTAAATGCTTTGATCTTGTTTTCAGCTTACACTCTTGTGAAGTTTGCAGTCTTTTGTTTCTCATGGCTGAAAGTTGTATTAAACCACAGATGAAGTGGAAGCCTTGCTAATTTGCTCACCTAATAATCTGCCTACCGAGGCCTTGTAGAAAAGCAGGGATTTTATGTTGTTTTAAAGCGTAATAGATCATATTTCTTTTTCTATTAGATGAAGAGCTCCCTGATTACATTATGGTGATGGTGGCCAATAAGAAGAGTCAGGAGCAGATGACAGAAGACCTTTCCCTTTTCCTCGGAAACAATACTGTCAGGTTTACTGTATGGTATGTTTGTGAGCTACTTGTCACCCTTCTTACTGGTATTTGGGACTGCTTCCTATAAATGTGTAATTTACATTAATCAAAACTTCTTTCTTTGCAGCTTTAGGAAATAAATCATTTTTAGTCTGTCAGCGGTTAGACAGTTATGGTGACAATTAAATGTCAAAAGAAACTGGAGGGCTTATGTTCTTTTTTGCTCATTAGTGCAGTCAGATTTTTGAGTGAAGTTTGAAGTGCTCAGAAAAGTGAGTGCCGTATCTTGACTTAAAAAAAAGAATTCCCACAAAGCCCACTGTTAGCAGAAGAGTTTTATATACTGCAGTTAATTCTTTAAAAGTAGTTATTTAAAAAACAAATTCTTTGCTTTTATACTAATAGTGCTTCAGATTGCTGTTGTATACAGGAATTACAGGGCAGATGAGCAGTGGATCTAGTTCTGTGTACTGCCCGTGACAAGGCTTAGCACCACATGTTTAGGTATTCCCACCTCTCAGGCTGTTTATTTATCACCACTACCCAGCTATACAAAACAAAAGGAGAACCCCAGAATTGTTGTGAGGAAGACAAATGAGCAACAGATGAACTTTTTTTTCTAACCTCCTTGCAGTGGTGGGTTCATTTATTCCATGCTGTGTGAGAGCTTTAGCCGTTACAGTATTACTTACTCATTTTCTATTACTGAATTTGGCTTACAATATAAACTTTCGTACCAGGTTTCAAAGTACCCGAGCAGACTATTCGTACAGATACTATCTGAATCCAGAGATTTTTTCTGGCTAAGTTGTGTATTTTTTCAAATTCATCTTATTTTTGAGTCTCTAATCCAATGTAGTTTTAAGGAAAATTGGTTTGATTTGTACAGATGAGAGACATATTACATATTTCCCGCTTTTTCTGTTTTATTTCCTTTGTAGTTTTCATACTGACTGTTCATCATGTTCATTTCCTGCACTTCTTTGTGGTTAGTCAGGTTCTGCTTTATTTGGTTAGGAACTTTTATGCAATTAAATAGCACAGAGAAAAATTTTAGAAATTAGGTGTGTTTTTAAGCCATAAACATTGACAAAAAGTAAAAATTAGTTCCAGTTATTGCAATTCACTGTATTAATTGCTTAAACCAATGGATTTCCATTTGACAGTGTTACTTGTATGAGTATTATCTGAGTTTATTTTCAAAGGTTTTGATTTTTCTTGGTATTTGTAAAAATATAAGAAAGGCAAGTGCGGATAACCATACACCCATTTTTAATTTTTTGTCAAGTTACAGCATTTTTGTGCTCTGTTCCATCTAATGACCTGCCTGAGTAAAATTTTTGGCTTTCACTGTGTCAGTGACTCATGCAGCTGTCTTTTTCACAGCAATATTGGGAATCAGCTGGACAAATTAGGCTAACAGGTTGATGAGTTCAGTTGTCTCTGAATCTTGATACATACTTAGCAATAACAATAATATACAGCAGAAAGCACTTTTATGGCGTTGTAGATGAAACTAAAACTTTACTGAAAAAATAATAAAGATGTAGAGTAGATGAATTTCAATAGAAAAAAGAGATTTTTCTTTCTTTGTATTTAGAACTGGAAATCAACTGTATGTAGATGTTATGCCTCCTGCTGCTTTTCACGATTCCTGTCTGAATTCCACGTGCAGTGGGTCTTGTAGTCATTCAGTGGAGTATCTGTATTGGTTAATAAACATGAATTCAGGGTGCTTTATCAGATGATGAATTGGGATGAATGACAGAAAAGATGAAATGTATGCAGTTGACTATGTGAGAACTGGTGGGAGATAAGTTATGTCATTGTAGTTAGGAGCTTTCTGTGTTTTGTTTTTTCTTTTAAAGGCAACCCAGAATTTTTACATCCTTAAGCAATAGGTGTCTGGCTAAATGAAATACTCAACGAGATCTTGCTCTCTTGTTTTGTCTCTGTAGCCAGAAATTCTGGGTCATGTAGCAAAAGTTTCACAGCAGTTCTGTGGCAGAGCTGGCAACTCCTGCTGGTTGGCCAGCGCTTTGTACTCTGAACCAAGTGTCATGTCACAGATATGAGGGTCACTGTGAAAACTGATACACAGTGGTCACACCAGCAGAGCTCAGCTGACAACATTTTTAACAGTGTTCTAGTGAAAAGCCTTCCTTGTATTTGCACGCAGTTTTACTTTTCCCTGTTTTTGATATGAATTTGCTCCTTGACTCCTTGCTAATACTCAGTCTAAATTATGTCCATGCCCATGATCAGATTGAAATTCTAACTAGGATGGGTACTTAGGTGGTTGATTTTGTTGTTGTTTTACATTTTTCTTCTCTTTGCAGTTAATGTATGATTGTTTTAAAAAGCATTGTTTTCTAGCCTTCTGATTTTCTGTATTGCTTCGGCTTGGTGCCTTTTTCACAGGCAAACAGAAATTTGGTACCTTGCTGAAATGTTTATCTCACCAGTGTGTTTCGAAGAATATTGTTGGTATAGACAAAGCACGTTGGAAGAGCCCTGAGTTGTATTAAGTGCTATGAATTGTATATTTTTTAGGTTTGTATTTAGAATTATTTTAAACTTTGCTGTGTAATTAAAGTTTTGTATATGAAGTAAAATTCTTGTTTGTACTCTAGGCTTTTAACTTAGGTTTTCTGAATCACTCCTTTTGAAGACACTTAACTCACACCATCGGTTGTAGTGGAACAGTAGAAAGTACTGGCTTTAATTCAGTAAACCAGCAAAATGCCTAAAGTAGATGATGTGATGAATACCCTACCTGCATGTGTGAAGTTCACTCACTGGAGGCAAGATGCTTAAACCCTTCCTTTTGAGGTTAGACATTGTCAGTTGGCAGAAGGTGCAGCCTTGTATAAGCGATGTTTATTATAGTGGGGGAAAGACAGTTATTTCCAAAAGATTATTTTTCTTAATTAAAGTTGTTCTGTTTCTCCTTTTTGTCTTCCTTCTCTCTCCACCTTCTTTTTCAGGCTCCATGGTGTTTTGGATAAGCTGAGGTCCGTAACAACTGGTAAGTAAGAAAATGAATTTTGAGTGAAATTGAGTTTATCTTTCAACGTAGCGATGCATGTCTAGTTAGTTTTGAGTGAGGTCTTAGCTGACTGTTTTGTTAGTTTAAATTTCTATGGTAATTTTGGGTCCTGACGTTTTAGAAAATGACTTTTTATTTTTTCTTTTGAGATAAATAATCTATTTCTGAATAATTCAGAATTTAATTTTGAATGTTTCTTGCTGATATTTTGAGCTGAAAAAACTTTAAGATGGATCTGTTTTCATCTGAGCAATGTAATTTGCTACATTTGCCTGAATACATTTATTGTAAAATCTGCTCTGCTGTTCTTTGATATCAAATGAAAGGTACCTATCTTTGCAGAGCCAACCAGTGTGAAATCTTCAGAATCGAATATCTTTGAGAGCAGCCATCCTTCCAGCAAAAGCAGTTCGTGTGTGAGTGATGAGAGGAGGCGGGAGGATACCTTGCCACCTCTTGCAGTTTCCAGCACTCGGACAGAAAGAACTGACTCAAGAGTTTCAACCAGCTCACAGGAACAAAAGAACACTGCTTCACGGTAAAGCTCCTGCTGGCTTGCTGGCACAGATTAAGTGTTTAGGAGTTGTGTGACTCTGCTAGTCGCTCTGAGGAGCACAGATACTTGGAAAGATCAACGTAGCTTTGAAGAGGAAACCATTCCTATAATTTGTTAAATAAAAACCATCAGGAATTCAGTTTCTTTAAGCGACAGATATGCTAAATTAATTAAGCAAACTAAAAATGGTGATCGGCATGGTAGGTTTGTATAAGAAGTAATATCTTCATGATTCTTCTGGCTTTGTTTAAAAAGCCAGAATCTTCCAGAACGTTAATTTGCAAAGTTAATAGTTGGCAATTTCTTTTTTTATCAGGCAGTCTTGTGAAGATGGTTCTGCATCCCGCTTAATGTCTACAGTCAAGCCTCTGAGGGAATTGTCACCTTCTGAAGCTGTAATTGACATTAAACCGGAGCCAGATGATCTAATTGATGAAGACCTAAACTTTGTGCAGGAGAATCCTTTGTCACGGAAGAAACCTATTGTAACTGTCACTTACGGTTCTTCTCGACCTACTGCTGAAATCTACCGACCACCGGCTAGCAGGAGTGCAGATGGCAGCATACAGGTGCACAGGTTGTCGCAGCAAGGCAACTTGCAGGGGAGCCGGCAGTTGGATGCACAAAGCTGCAGGTCCTTGGAAACGGTCCAGCTGTGCAATCCAGAAGCATTTGGCAGCTTAGCAGAGAGCTACAGACCCACCTCCAAACTTAGCGCCGACAAAGTAGCCAGTGAGGTTTGTATGGTGAAAACTATTGCTGTATCTCCATTTGCCAGGAGCCTCAATTTCTGTGTACACTTTCAGTAAAATCTTCACCTTGGGGAAGTCAGAGGACTAATGTTACTGATATGGCTAGGTTTGGGATTTCACTTAGGCCCCACTGTTAGGTAGAGATTGCGTAGCTCAACACCATCACTTCTCAGGTTACTGCATAGCTGAGAAAATTAGCTTGTACATTTTGATGCCATATTGAGCTGGACTAATGGGTTAGCGTATTGTTATGATGCATGTGATTAATCAGAAGTAATCACTTTGATCTGTAGATCACCAGGATAGCACGGTGTTTTGTAAGTGCTGTGTAAAGCTCCAGTTCTGTAAATCTGTGTTTTTAGGATAAGATTTTTTCATAACTATGCGTGTAACTATGCTAGATACACATTGGTCTCTGAGGCCCAGATACCTCACTTACTAGGGTTGTTTAGAGCCCCAGCATTTAAGCACTTTTTGGGTTTCGTACAAGCACAAACTGAAAGATGGTTGCTACATTACTGGCTTTAGAAGCCAGACTAACCCATGCGGGGTTAGTCCCAGCTGTCAGTTTTAAGGTTATCCATATGAACCCATTAAGAGCCCTTTGTGAGTGGAATGAAGATTGTTATGGCTGATAATGTTGTAATAAAGCAGAAAAGTTACTTACGTTGTATTCCATCTGCAGCTCTGTTTGCTACAACTTAAAAGATTTTGTAAAAAAGGCAGTGAGTTTTATTTGGAAATGTAGAATGCTTTGTAAAGATATGCGCTGATGTCTTTGGTTTTCAAGATGGGAAAGTGACAATGAGAATGTAGCAGTTTGGTTAAGGCTGTACATAAATTGTTGACAATTGAGTCACATCTCCGCTTGACGTGTTAGGAAAAGGCCTTGACAATCTTCTTCTGTTACTGTTTCATTAGTAGTGTCCGGAAGAGGGCTATTTCAGTAGTGTTAATGGGAGCCATGGACCTTTGCTGCACTCTGCTGTGTCTTTAGACAAGTCCTCGTGGTTTAGAAAGCTTTTTTTTCTTTAAAAAGTTCCTTTGGGTATTGATTTGTGGGGTTGTTCTTTTTTTCACTGCATGTGCCTTATGTATTGGTGTAGTCCAGGTCCACTCCTTAGGATTTTTCTTCTTGGAGAGCATGGGATCAGTTAAAGGGTACAGTGTGCAAACCTAGCAGTCAAGTGCCTCATTTGTGTTCCTGTGCAGTTCAGTGCTGAGTGATGGTTCCTGTAGGAAGTATTGATGTGTGTTTGCTCCAGTGCTGTTACACAGACTGGCGTCTAAAATGTCATTGTGGTTGTAGTGAGGGGCTGTCGAAAAAGGAATCTTACATTTCCTGATCTGGACCAGACTGGCTCTGTAAAGCTGCTGACATCCTTTGGAACACGTCAGATTGCCAGAAATTAATCTTTATACTAATCTAAGAATTAGGATTACCACAGAGGAGAAAGTCATTCTCAATTATTTCACTTTTCTCTGTATAACTTTCAATAGGTGCCCCCTGAAGGGTATTGCTTTGAAAAACCCTCTTTTTTCTGTATATGTTCAGTAAACTGTATGTTCTTTAGACTGTTTTATTCTCCTTCTCTAAATGTTACTTACTGTCACATTTTCAATGAGATACTTCAGTGTAAATGTATCTGATTTTCACTTTCTCTAGTGATGTGGTTTGTTTCTGCATGTAGTGTCTTAGTCTTAGCTTCATGCAATTTGAATGCAAGTTCTCCATCTGCTGGTTGCAAGTAGAATAGCAATATTTTCTTTACTGACTTGTATTAATGCATGTTTTGGCCTTTTTGTTCATTGTAGGAAGAAAACTCCAGGAAGAGAAGGTTGCCTGTTATAAGCTCAGTAGTCAAAGTGAAAAAATTCTGTAATGATGGTGAAGAGGAGGAGGAGGAGGAAGACTATGGACTGCGGACGGGAAGCATCTCCAGCAGTGTGTCTGTACCTGCCAAGCCAGAACGAAGGTACTTAAGAGCTCAGTGATTCTGTGTAGTTTCCAGGATAAACATAATGAACAAAAAACTTTGAAGGTGGAAACTGGTGAAAGCTGTTTGCGGTTCTGAAAATTGACAGAAAAATTCAGTAAGCCATTTTTACATTGTGTACTGTCTCACACCTTTGTGGTTGAGATGTCTGTTTGTTCATGCTTTTTTCCACTAGTGTTAAAGCTCGTTTCCATTACTGTCACTAAGCTGCTACTCAGTGTGAAATTTTACTCTATGTGGGAAAAGTTTACTGTCAGAAGATTGGTAGCATTGGCAAGTTTCAGAACAGATGTTGAATGTGGTATCTTAACTTTCCAGGTGTTCAGATTATTTTGTTCTGGAATAGTTTTCCAACCAATCATCACGGATCAGACAAATCTGATTCTCTTCTTGACACTGAGCCTGTTGATGTTGTTTCCATCTCTGTTACTTTAGAACAAAACCAACTAGTGGATATGTTTTTAAAGTGAAATTTGCCTCTTTGGATTGCTCTGTTCATTAAGATTATTTTAAATTTTTAAAAGATGTAAGAGGTTGCCCCCACCCCATTCTGCGTGAATGCCAAGTGTCAGTCAAGGTCCATCAGCGGTTTGTATCTGACTTCCAACAGTTAAGAGGAAAAGCATTGAAACTAGGGACAAGATGGTTCTACTGATCTGCAGTGCTAGCTTGTACAAAATTCGTTTTAAGCTGATACACTTCGTTGAACCTGTCTTCAGCATCACAGCATGCCTGTTGGATTTAAACTTCCTTATTGTCAATGTTCAAAGAGAAACAAAGCTTTTTTTTTTTCCTTAAAAAAAAAAAAACTTGTATGGTTTTGATAGAGTCAGTTTTCATCTTGGATCTTGCTGCCTGAGGCAGCTGCATCATTTGTGCCAGCATGAACTTAGTAACGGGAATGTGAGGGACAGAGGTGGGAGGACAGGAATGGCAGAATTTGTGCCTTTGGCATGCAGCGTGGTTTTACAGCAACTTAAGATTTAATCATGCTTCTGGACTTCCATTTTTGTGAGCACTTTGTGGATCCCCATTTGTTCAGAGAACAGTTTAACAGGTTGAAAGCATACACAGAGTGAATTTTTAGATGATGATTTCAATCAGTATTATATGTAACTTGTTAGTGTGTTAAAATACCTGTGTTTAGTATGGATACAGTTACTGTTGCAATCTCTTTACAATTAATTATTTTTTTTTCATCTCACTTAGACCTTCGTTGCCACCTTCAAAACAGGCCAATAAGAATTTAATACTGAAAGCAATCTCTGAAGCACAGGAATCAGTGACAAAAACAACGAATTATTCCACAGGTAACTAGCATCATTTTTTGTTAGTGCTGAGCTATAATATTTCCAAGCCCTATTTCCAATCTGAACATATCACTTAGAGGAAAAAACGAATGTTAAATAGTGGATGTCAGCGATACACAGAAGGGGTTTTCCATGTCCTGTGTATATTACATTAATCTTCAGCGATGAATTATGAAAGGGAGGAAAGGAGGTATTTGAAGTATATTAGTCAAGACGGTAAGTCTGTGAAATGTGTAGGGACAAAATCATAGAATAGCTTGGGTTGGAAGGGACCTTAAAGCCCATCCAGTTCCAACCCCCTGCCATGGGCAGGGCTGCCTCCCACCAGCTCAGCCTTCCCTGGGCCCATCCAGCCTGGCCCTGAACGCCTCCAGGGATGGGGCACCCACAGCTCTCTGGGCAGCTGTGCCAGGGCCTCACCGCCCTCTGGGTGAAAAGTTTCCACCTAACTTAATCTCCCCTCTTTTGCTTTAAAGCCGTTCCCCCTTGTCCTGTCACTCTCGACCACGCAAAAAGTTGGTTTCCCTCCTGTTCATAAGCTCCCCTCAAGTACTGGAAGGCTGCAATGAGGATATATCCTGCATATAGGTAATCAAGGTGCAAAATTAAAGGAACATAGAGGTTGACACATCAAATTATATTCTCTATCAGCAGAGAGTTTGCAACTGTAATTCAGTGGGTTTAGATACTGAGGTGCTCTTGGGACAGTGACTCAGCCATTGCCTATGTATTGACATTCAGTTTTGCTAGCTAGGAAAGACTTTGACTGATGAAAGGCAAATCTAACTGTTACCTTGTATGCTGTCATTTCATTGGGTGTTAATAAATCTATGAATGTCAGCATGAAACACTGCAAGTTGGCAGGGAAGGAGCACTCAGTAAGCTACCTGAACCATGACTTGTGCCAGCTAGAGCAAGACTGAGGGCTGACTGAACTCTCTCGCCTGCTCTCTCACAAAACCTGTAAACTAACTTTAAAAAACTCATGTCTTCCTTCTACATTAACATATTTACAAAATGGTCACTGGGAACTCGTTCCCTGCTTCCTTGTGGTTACTTGTATTTTCAGGGTCGTGTGGGTGCTGATAACTCGATCTAAAGGCATGAGATGTGTTTGTTAGAAGGGTTTGTCTCACAAGTAGGTGTTCTGTGGTGCAGCTCATTGAGTGTTCTGTGCACATCCACGAGTGCACTTTCTCACTGAGCATCATACAGGCAGCTAATGATCCTTTTTGTCTAAAGAGATGCTTGAGGTTTGTGTGTGTGATTTATTAAAGTTCGCTTATCACTGTTTGTAAAAATAGTTCCGTAGAGTGATTAGATTATATAGAAATGGTTTACCATTGTTTCCTTAAAGTTCCACAGAAGCAGACTGTTCCAGTTGCACCAAGAACTCGAATTAGCCCAGAAGAACCTCAGTTAGAAGTAATCCATATGCAAAGCAGGCTCCCTGCTCTGAGTTCTCAGCTTCAAGCAGAAGAGCCAAAGGAGCAGACACTTGAAGGAATTCAAGGTCAGCTGAAAATATTCTTTAAGAATTTATACCAGGGAATGTCATTTTACAGCAGGCTGAGCAGAGAGAAGGAATCCTTTTAATTTTTAAGTCATCATCAAGAGTTGCATGTGGAAGTGACCTGAAAACCACGCAGCTTTCTGATGCATTGCTGCAGGGTGTATGCACACATGGGTAACCTCAGATGAATTAATCAGCAGAGGGTGATGCAGCGTTCTGATATATCACTGAAGAACAATTTTGCATAAGCAAATGCAATAAGTGAATGTATCCATTTCTGTTGGAGTGAATTCTTTGCATTTTTTTCCTTGATGCCTTGTAGGAGTAATGGTATCATAAAGCTCGTGTGAGAGAGTTAGGACAGCACGCGTGTTTGGAACAGTTCTGTAGCATATGAAGTATTAAAGATTCTTTGCAATGTGTTGTTGTCACACAAATAGTTTTAGAGTTTCACTTTGTTGTGTCAGTGTTAGAGTACTGTAGTTGTGTTACAGGACAGCTGATATCAGGGTAACTGGGTGAACTGTAAGCTTCATTTTTCCTTCTGTTGTGCGTTTAAAGGAAAATTTCTCTTACAGATGTATTTAGGATCTTTCTGCCGACACAAAATAGTTGAAGTTGTATCTGTAAAATATGTAAGAAAAGTGTTTCTTGGTTTTTGAATTGATTTACGTATTTATGCTAAATATGATGACTCTTTTCCAACTGAAATAGAAATGACATCCTACTTAAGAAAAACAAAATAATTTTCCTCAAAGCATCAGGCAAATGTAGAATGTTGCTATTACGATTAGTTTCACCTCTTCTAGGAAGACCATAAAGTAGTCTGTTGTAGTTAGCTGCTTTCTTGTGCATACCTGTTGTCTGAATAGCCAACACCTCCACAAATGAGGAAGAACAACTTGGACTTTAAGAGTATCCATGTCCACAGAACTAGTTTGTACTGAGAGTGGGAAAGAGTCATTCAGAATTTGATTTTTTTTTTTTTTTTAAATTGAAGGAGCTGGGAGAGTATGCTTCAGTTCTATAGTTTCATTTTTTAAGTTTCATTTATAGTTTCATGCATTAATCTATAGTTTCATTTTGACATATGGTAAAATATGCTCATAATTCCTGCTTTTTTTTTTTAGGAGCTGAACAAAAAGAGCTCACTTCTCGGCTCCAGGTAGATCCTGCGATTGAAGATACCTTGCAACTGACTCAAGGTGAAGTCTCATGACCTATTTATTCCTAAGGAAAAATTGCTAGTTCTCAAATTGAGTGCTACTGGTCAGCGAACGCTAATATAAAATTTCCTTTTCAGTTCTTTATACTGACTTTTAGTATTTTCTAGTCTCTCCTTGTCTTGGGAGAAACACTGTTCCATCACTAATATTCAAAGCCCAAGAGATTGTGTGTGTATTTCCTTCAGTGCTGTCTCAGTGCAGCGTTATTGCATTCCAGTGCAAAGTTTCCTGGTCAAGCCTAATAAGGCCTACAGTTCTCATTGATCTACTTTTGTGGAATAAGCAAGAAAGTAAAAATGTTTTCTGTAAGCTACTAGTAAGAACTTACATGAAAAGAAATGTAGTTTGTTGGCCACGTAAAGCGATTTTGGTGCGCTGTAAGTTAGAGTACAATGACATGATTATTTTTCTGTTCTTTTTAACATATATAATTTTTCTCCCACTTCAGATTACTATGATGCAGAATCTATGGTCCATGCAGACACGAGGTCATTTATCCTGAAGAAGCCCAAGCTGGCTGAGGAAATAGCACCGCAGAATCAGCAACTGGCAAAGAGGGCCACAGAGGCGATACGGATACTGTCGGGACGTCTGATACAGACACGGTGAGAAGTTATTCCTTTTATCAGTGGGAATGCTCCATGTGATTTAAATGGAGTCATTCAGCCTTTCCTTTGGTTTGTGAGTCCAGTCAAGATCTGCGTAATCATGGAAAACTCTCTTCCTACTCCAAAAAGCTTTTCTACCCCCCACCTCATAATGTGCAGATCTGTTGTTTGAGGAACATTTGTTTCATGTGTTAAAAGGTTCATGATTACAAGAATGTTATTTACCCTCAGTTTTTTGGTCTCAAAACTAAATTCCCTTAGACACTAATCGCTTTCCTTACTCTTTGTCTGTAACTGAGCTTTCAGATCTGTATGTTTAGCAGAATGCAACCAACACAAGTGTACCCGTCAATTTGTCAATTCTCGGCGTGGTGCTGCTGTGTTCTCTATTACTTGCTAGTCCTCCAGAGGCACTGGAAGGCAAGCAGCTGATTGAAGTGAATGGTTGTTACTCTTAAAAGAAAGTCTGATGGTGTGTTGCTCTCTAGCTTGTACTACTAGCGGTTACTGGGGCAGCTCACTTTTTGACTGGAGAGGCTTGAGTAAGAATCTATTTTTACTACATTTCTGTGTTTTACAGAGACCAGGTTGTGCAGCCAGAGAAACCTGCAAGTCCCAAGTTCATCGTGACGCTGGATGGTGTGCCCAGTCCACCAGGATACCTTTCAGATCAAGAAGAGGAAGATATGTGTATACCTGAAGGATTAAAGCCAATTTCCCCAAATCTATGTGCAGGCAAAGGATTAAAAGGCCTTCGAGCGCAGCAGATGCAAATTGTAACCAGGCAGCTCGAGAGCTGTGACGGTAATTGCTCTTTCCACACAACCTGCTACTAACGCAGTGGTTTGATTGCAGGTAGAACTCCTGGATATTATCCTTCTCAACAAACCAAAGGGGTGGTATTTATTCTTCCTATTGAGAACATCCTTTAGGCAAATGAAAGTTCAGTGGCTTCCTGTCTTCAGAGGCATTTTTCTTGATAAAGGAGAACAATACCACACATAGATAATTCTCCACACAACTCAGTACTGGTGATTTTTTTTCTTTTCTTTTGAAAACACAGTTTGTCTGCATTGCCAGAAATCTGCACTTGTGGTTGACCCATTATTATTTGTCCCCATGCAGATGGACAGACTTGGTGACAAATGTTTTCCTGTGCCTTGAACTTTAACAAGTTGTTGTGGTTTGACCCAGCAGGTAGCTAAGTCCCACACAGTTATTCGCTCACCCTCCCCCCTCCCCAAATGGGATAGGGGAGAGAATTAAGATAAAAATGCAGTAGAACTCGTGGGTTGGGATAAAAGCTATTTACTAAGGTAGTAAAGAAAGGAAAAGAAATACCAGTTATATATATCAGTTGGTGTTAACCTTCATGTTTCTGTTGAGATTTGTGATGCCAAAAGGTGCTTTTTAAGTATGAGGTGTCGGTAGTGTTCAGTTGCTGGAAAATATTTAGAATAATGTGGGAAATTGTTTGCTGAAACCTGTGTTTGGATTGTTTCTGTTTTAATGAGAAATTTAGAGGTTAGTTTTGTCATGGACCCGTTGAGTCCTTGCCTTAAGGTCGTGCTTGGGTGCAGTTTTTTAGGTTTCCTATGACAATGGAGACCTTTATTTTCTACAGTAGCAGTGCATCCAACTTTTCTGAACTAAATATAGAATAATATTTGATACTGTGTGGAAAATGCTGAAGATTCATAGATCCAGCTGTACATATGTGACACAATTATGGAAGAACCATGGGGGAGATTGGGTCTTGATGCCGTAGATGTTTTAAGTCCACCTTCCTGTCCCACTGGCTTCAGCCTTACTCTTCATATTGGGCAGTCTTAAAGAAGTAAGGAACGTTGTACAGCAAACGTACTCTGAAACATATATCAGAGTACCACCCTGACAAATCAGTGCTTTTCCCCGTACAGCCTCTTTCATCCTCCTGGCTAAAGCTGTTTGGCACAGGAAGCGTTGTTGGCAGAGGTGTCTCTCCATTAGGGATCCTCGCTTGGTAAGCGCAGTTAGCGTGAAGTGCCGTGCTAATAAATCCTGTCGAGTGTAAGCATTGACTTCTTACTTTTTCTCTCAAATTAATTTTCTATAGCCAAAATATCTTGGAGAGAGGAAGCAAGACTAAGTTAATACATGGCTCAGCAGAACAATGTAACTAAGGTTAAGTCGAGGAATCTTTTTCTTAGTCTGTTTGAATCGCATCTCAGTTTGGGTTTGTGAATAAAATGAGTTGTGTTGCTTCTAAACAGCTGAAGTTTGTTCTCTTCTCACTACGAGTAAGCTGTCAGTCCAAGCCTAGGGCTTTTTTCATTTTGTAGTTTTGGAAATACTCTTTAGATCATATGACCATACGTACATTTTTACTGTCGTGAATTTCTTCTGAATCAGTAGAGGCTTATCATCAACTGAGCTAAGGAGGGGGGAGTGAAAAAACAGGAAATACTTTGAATTTCAGTTACGCTATATTGGGTAAGTCAAAATGTATATGGAATTTAAAAAGTCTCAGCTTGATTTTTTTTTTTTTCCCCTCCTTAGTGGAAATGGAACAGTTGAATGTGCTGCAAAAACAGGAGAAGGTGCTTGAGCGCTGCAAGTACTGGCCTGCTTGTAAAAATGGAGATGAGTGTGTGTACCATCACCCCACGCTGCCTTGCAAGTGAGTAGTACAAAGCTCATCCACTTGAAATCTTATTATTATTTTCAGTGCTCCAGATTTCCTTTCTGTGTTAGTAAATATCCCGATGCCTGTCCCTATGTCAGGGTACCATTACTGGTGCTGCAGCCATTTTTGATTTGAAGGCAAAGGCTGACTTGTGAATATGCACTGTGTTTGACTTCTCTTCCACAAGAACAACAGTCTAGAAAAATCATTTCTGTTTTGAGATGGGCATTACCAGACTGGGTGGCTTCATTTACTCAGACATTTGAATTTTCTTTTTAAATCCCACATACCTAAATTCAGAATTAAACATTTCCTCTTCGTAAATGAACGATATTATTTGGGGAATTCTGTGCCCTCTCCCCACGCAGACATCTGAAGTCACAGCGCCTTTGCTGCTCTGCACCACATGCTAAGAATGATGTCGTAGCTTGCAACAAGCTGCGGGACTGCACTGGGTGTGAAGCCGTTCCCTGATTTATTCTGTGTAGAGAGCACACTGGGGAAGTGAATGGAGGCCAGTGGTGTGGATCTAGCACGCTACCCCTGTGTGCCTGGCTTTGGGAGTAACTAACACACATGTGCAAGCCCTGTGCAGTTCTGGGTGCTGTGTGATGTTCTGGCTGTCACGTGCAGCAGCTGCTTGAGGGTTCTGCTCCACGTATGAGCTTACATCTGAATTTCTTTTCACTCAGAGTTTTCCCTAACTGCAAGTTTGCTGACAAGTGCTTGTTCATCCATCCAAACTGTAAATACGATGCAAAGTGCACTAAGCCAGATTGTCCTTACACTCATGCCAGTCGACGAAACCCCCTTCCATCCCCTAAACCAGGTGAGCTCCTTTTGTTTTTCTGAGCCTGAAATGAATGTGCTGAAGGGAAAATAGCGTGTTGGGAGCAGAAACTGGCATTAGTGAAAAGATAATGGTTTTGCTTGATTTAATTTTCTGTGAGGTCTTAATGTGAGATGAACGGTAATAATCCAGTGTTAGACAAAACCTGTGTTTGCCAGCAGAACCTGCATGAAATCTTACCCTCTGTGCAAGGCCAGCGTGGTCCCTTGTGCCAGTAGCTCCTGCTGCTGGGGGCATTAGCCAGCACTGCACTTAATTTGTTTCTCAAATTGGATTCATGTTACCAAGAGCTTATGACACAAATTGAAAACAGAAGTGTTTATCTTTGAAACACATGAGCTTTCTTTGTAGGAGTTTGTGTAATGGAGAGATGACTTTCGGGGAATGAGGTTACCCTGTGAATGCAGTTGCTGTGCTTGATATATGGGTTGGTATTCCTGAGCCCTTGAACAGTGCCAGGGTAGAGGGCCTCTACACCGCTGCAGCGATGATCTTTTGGAAGTGGCTCAGCCCTCAGTCATAGCACGGTGCAGTTTTGGTACTTTGCCAGCAGGCAGAGCACAATGTGCTTGTGCCCTGTATCATTTCCAGCAGCTCCTGTATGTTCCTGGAAAGTGCACTGCCTGTGCTTTTCGCTCCTGTTAGCTTAAACCCTAGCAGGCTTGCTGCTGTCTAAATTCAGCATACGAAGGTTTGTGCCTACCAGAATCACTGCTGAATTGGTTGGAAGCATTCCCGTGACGCCTCTGTCGTGAAATGGTGGAGAACTGAGGCTAATGATTACCCATAGTCTTGTACCACAGGCTGAGATCTACTTAGGGCATTGTGGTGGGTTTCCTATTTCTTGCAGAACTTTGGTGTATTATAAAATGTAATTTCTTTTGAAAGGATTGGTAAATTTTTGTGGAATTACATTTAAAAAAGCAATTTATTCTGACTGATGCCATGTTCCTGTTCTTTTCCATTAGCACCACTACCCACACAGTCTATATCCTCCAGTAATCCGCTGTGCAAGTTTTTTCCTGCTTGTAAGAAAATGGAATGTCCATTTTACCACCCAAAGGTAAGAACTGACTCCTTTGTCTTTGCTTCTTTCCTACAAGATACTTGAAATACATTGCTTTGAGTCAGGAAATGTCATTGACATTTCCTAAGTTCTGCTTTCACTTTTCACATTTTAACCTTAGCTCAGAAACAGAACATACAAAGGCAATGACTTAAAAAAAAAAAAAAAAAAAAAAAACCTGGAAAATTGCATTTTTGAATATCTTTTTTCTTTCTACCAAATGCTTCTGAGGAACTGTAGCCAAGGTGGAAGCCATGTGTTTCCGACTCTTGACTTTCCTTTGGATGTGCTGCAGGAACTTCAAAAACTGACCAGTTACCTTCATATATCAACAGAACTTCTGTATGGGAGAGTTTGTAACTGAAGTGGTGTTATGCTTGAGCATTGTGCTCATGCATAGTTTTACACCAGTAAGTTCAGTGCCTTTTCAAGCCCTCATGACGCCAAAGTGCTGCAGGTCCCCAGGACTCCAGCTGCCTTTCCCTCCCTTTCAGACAGTGCTGTGGCGTGCTGCGAGCGGTGTGCACAGGGCTGCTGAACCGCTCCGTAAAGCCCTAAAGCGAAGGAGCTTCCACCTGTCAGCTCAGGGCTGGATGTGGAGCATTCAGCTCAGTTAATGTTTATGAAGAAGGACTCCCTTCTGCTCTGGGTTGCACTGATAGCACTGGTCGAGGAGGCTGTTGATTCAGTTATCAGAGAGATCAGACAGTAACATCAATGTGCATGTAACTTTCAAGGTTAGCTTGTGCAGGAGCTTAAAGGCCACCTCTCAGTAGCCGCTTCTAAACTGCTTTCGTGTGTAGCATTGCAGGTTTAACACACAGTGTACGAGACCAGACTGCACTTTTTACCATCCAACTATTGCTGTCCCTCCACGCCATGCCTTGAAATGGACTCGAACTCAAACCAGGCAAGTGATTTTTTTTTTCTTTTTTTCTTGTTTAATTTTACTTAAATCACAAACCTAATTTTACTCACAGGATTTGAAGTGCATGTGATCAGCAGCCAGGATTCTTTGAAGAAAGACAGCTGTTATGGGCATCTTTCTTTAAAGAGAACTCTGTACTGGTGGCTTTTTGTGGCAAAAACATTTGCTAACGTGATGCAGCACTGGAAAAGAAGAGCCCTGCAGTTAGGATGTGGCAGAGTCACTGAAATCCTGACCTAGCCCTGTTTTACTTACATGGATTGTTTCTCTTTCCCCTCAGTGAATGATTGAGGCACAGCTGGGGACTGAACTTTGCCTCCTTTGGACAGTGGGGGACAGGACGACTAACCACCGGGGTACAGGATTTTAGCAGAATTCATGCATTTTGAACTTTTAATATACATTGTTTTCATAAAACAAAGTTGATTGCATACTTGAAATGTCTCTAATTTTCCAAGTTTGTAAGCTTGAGCAGTTTTACATTTTTTTTTACACGGTAAGAAGATGTCTGTGTAAGAAAAGTTTACTTTGAATTCCATTAAAAACCTTCAAAGCACATTTTGTGTTCTGTTTCTCGTTTAAGAATAGATGTGTTGAAGGATACTGTAAGTTCTTAGATTTAGATCATATTAGAAGTATTTTTTTTTCCTTTCAGCAGATGTTTGGTACAATACGTAGAGCTGTCCTAGCAAACACTGACTGAACTCTCCACCCCTTCACAGGGAGAGGACAGTCAATGGTTTGGCAGCTGGATATTTTTTCCTCTCCTTTGCTTTCTTGAACAGTGGCATATGCAAGGGCACAACAACGCTTCGTAAGCAAGAACAATTAATTAAACAAGTATGGGATGTTGTCCTCTATTCAAAAACCAGAGGAAATTAAATAGCAATTAAATCGAAAGTAAATGGTTTCAGATATCTTCATTTATCATTGGAAGAGAGAAAGTGTTTGAGTCTGTTCCTGAAGAATCTCGTTTTCTTCTGGCACGCCCGACTCCAGGACGCGCCCTGTGATGAACTCACCTGAAAAACTCCCTGAGAGAGCTGCCACCAGGGGACCAGGAGGGCGTGGGCGGGGGCTGTAATGATGGAGAAGGCTGAGCAGTAACATGAACGCACTTTTTTATTAAATGTTTTGTATCTTCAGGGGAACTACATTTTCACAAAAATATACAAAAGAATTTCTTTTTACAAATATTTACATTAGATATCAGAAAACAATATAAGCTACATATTTTAAAATTAAATTTGACAAATACAGTCTTGAATTCTGAAACTTAATGCTCCAGGAAATTATTTTTTTTTTTCATTTTTTTTAAATGAGAAATAAAGTACTCAAGATTCATATTCAAATTTAAAAAAATCTTAATGCAAAAATCTGATGTTGTTTAGTTTTTTATGTATATTTATATATATATTTATATACTTTAAACATACAACGTTGTTACAGGAAATAGATGTTCATGGTGGAAACCAAAATGGAGTACGCTTAAAACCATGGTCGTTATTACAGCAATACATGACCGTACCTTTGGACTAGTTCAAAGTAATTATTATTATTATTATTATTTTTTTGGTTAAAGCAAAAGCGATCATCTGACACACTCCATAATGAAACACAACAAATCTAAACAGACAACGGGATTTTAAGCTTAAGGAACTACAGTCAAATATTCTCCTAGCGTGACCTGCCCGGAGCAGAGTAGCAGAGGACAGGTTCTTCCTTTGTAAGGAACAATGCTGAAATGGTTTTTTTCTAGATGAAAGACTGCAAAGTATGGTGTTGTTTTTTTTCTTTTTTTTGAATTTTCCAATGCCTACATTAGCTGCCCCTTTCAGAAATAGCTGCCACCATGAAGATATTTTTCCTTTGCAGGGTGAGATGAGAAGATAATTTGTAAGGGCAGCAGCAAACTATTACTCCCTTCATTGCTGAATTCCAACAGCTCCGATGTCGCAGAGCCCGCTGCACAACGTTCAGTGTAAGGCTGCTGATCCTCCTCTGCTTAAAACAAGTGACTGAACCTAGCTGCACAGCTAGAACCAGATAGATTTCTAAAGGGAATGTGTTAAATGCAGTTAGATTGTTACATTACTGTAAGTGATCCTTGCGGTCTTGAGTGTATTCTTCTGTTCAGTTCTACATTTAAATGCATTAGCTTTCTTCACTAATTAGCAATGCAGCTTTTCCATTGCTTAGTATAATGTGCTGTATGCCCATAACTGAACTAAAAAGCACAAACTAAGCTCATCGTTACCAGGGACTGTTTTTTAAAAACAAACAAAGAGAAGAGCTACTTTGAGCCTGAAAACACAGCACAGAGCTAAGGAGCAGCAAGTAAAGGGAAAGCAGCCCAGAGCTGTGGAAGGTACTACCCCAACAGCACCAACATTTCACAAAAATACAGAAAACCATTTTTTTTTCCATGCAATTTGTGCCATTGTTCATGTTTGGAGTTTCTTTAGAAAATTAAATTCCCAAAGAACACGTATTGAGCATGTTCTGGGTATGACTGGTGTTTGGAAAATCATGGAACTGATGGAAATACCATTTGCAGCTCCAGAGCAGAGAGAGTTATTTTGAAGCACTCTGCAGGCAGAAGGCGTCTAGCTTCTTGGGCAGAATCAAGGCCCTCCTTTTACCTGCTGGGCATGGAAAAATACTCCCCCCGCTGTTCTCCCAATCTCAAGAATTTGCAGCTAAATACATTAACGAAAAATTGATTTTCAGCAGAGTAAGGTTTTAGCCCGCATGTCACTGTGGTCATGGTATGGCTGTGCTTGAAGCGGGTTATCTCTCACAGCCGCTACATTCGGAGAAATATTTATTTGGGGTTCAGGGGGCAGGGGAGGGTGGAAGTTAGATTAGTAGCAACTATGGGAGTTCAAAAAAAAAATCAAGAATAGCTAATAAATGAGTTTTTAGATATTACACGAAGAACTTTTTTTCCTCCCAACTGGCTTATAATCTTACAGAGGACTGAAAATAAATACACCGCTACTAAATCCCCCTTTCAGTGCAATACTCACTTCAGTAATCTACACCTTTATCCTTAACATTCATCTCCTGCCTCGGGCCCGCTGAGAACAGCTGACGGTGGCACTAGCTCTGTGAAAGCTGCAGTTACAAGAAACGCCTGGGATAACATTTGTCCCCTGTGGAAGAAGAATTCATGTGATGAAAAACCGGTAAAGTATGAGCAGTGTTACTCCTCCAGTTGAAAACGTCAGCTGTGTTGGGCCCGCGTAGAAGTTGAGGTGGTACAACACCATTGTAAGGAGGGAGGAAAGGCAGAGGAGAAGATCTTGAGCCTCAGGCAGGGTGTGGGGCTGCGGTCAGAGCCATTTCGCTCCTGGCAGGACTCGAGCATAAAGAACAGCAAAGTATGGTGGGAATCAGACCCATCTTTAAAACTCGGGATCTAAAATGGCCATCTGTGCCCAAACCAAAAGAGAGACGTGCAAGTAAGTAAAGGACAAAACTGCTTTGCAGGGACTTGAGGTTATCGCACAACAAGCAATAGAAACAGAAAACTCTGGATTTTGGCTTTTGGAAGAGAAATCCAGACACGCTGCCTCTCGTGTCCCAAGCTGTCCTCCAGCAGCTGCAGAAGAACAGTTCAGACACTTGGACACTTGTGCAGATTTTGTTTCTTACAAAGAGTTGCTACAGATAAAAGTCAAGCTTTGCCATCCAAGCAGCACCTGTAGTGAGTTTGGATTTTTAATGCAAAAGCTTACCTTAAGGTAGTTTTTCCTTATTTTATAATTATTTACTTCACTAATTTGTTCCTACTGATAAGTATTTACAGGCCTACGCTACATTCCTCTCCTCTGACATATCGTACCTACAGCAAACCTGCACTTGGAGGCCTAAGCCAGAACCACTGCAGGGGCATTGAGCCCACGCCTGCCCCAAGCTGCCCCTGCAGCCCCACACCCAGAGCTCTGCAGCGTCTGCCACCTGCAGAGCTGGGCATGGCTGGGAGCAGAACTTCAACAAGGAGGAAAGGAAAGAGACAGTAACTGAAGGAGGCTGGCAGGGAAGAGTCTTCCAAAGTATAACGTTTCTTAGGCTTAATATTTTTTTTTTTTTTGCTTAAAGAAAGCATGTAAGCCCATTTGCACCGGCAACTCAAATACGGATAGAGAGCAGAAGAGGCCTGTTGAGACAAACCATTCTTGGTCTATGTGGGAAAGAAAAGAAGCAGCATTTTAAAACACAACCTTAAACTATTTTAACTGAGCTCTTGAAGTCACACAGCGTTTCCCTATTGGCAGTTTGCTTTGTTACTAAGGTGCATACACTGCAAGGGCAGCGATGGGTGTTAGCAGCTGCTGCCCTATGCTAAACAGTTTTCCATAGGTACAGCAGTGGAAAGAGCAACAAATGAGCAGCCCCATCTTCCCCAAACCAGCCACAAAGTTGCCAGCAGCCTTTCCTTGAGCGCTGTTTGTCTGACGCTGCTGTTCTCCAGTCCTCCAACCCACGCTGAGGCCCTGCCATCTGAATCAGGGCGTTTGCCCTTTGCCAGGTGCTGCTATTCCCCATCCACTGCCAATGCCGGTCCTTGAGGCCTTGCCTCTGACTAGTTATGAGCATTCTTTCCTTTGTTGCCCCTTGTTTCTTTCTTTTGTTTCCCTCTTTCTCCTTTTCTCCAGGTTTACGTTACTGGCTTTCAATCACTGTTTCCTCCATCCCATTTTCCATAGTTTAAAAAGTATTTGAAATTATGACAACTCCTTATTGTCCCCATGCTAAAACCAACCTATTTCTTTTTATTTTTTTATAACACCTTCTGTGCCCCCCTCCCCCGACCCCTCTTTTTCTTGAAGTAAAAGGGATGTGGTTGGATTCATGGCTTAACAGAGTTAACAAACACCAGGTCAGGGTTCTGACTGTTACGCTGCAGGTAAGCGAAGGAGGGGGTGGTGAGCAGTTACCTGTTCTAGCATCAAGTAGACCGAGAAAAAACAAAACCACTAAACTCACCCACTAATTATTACTTACTAATGAATGATTTTGGCAAGGCAACCTATTGTGGCTCCTATGCACATTATACACCTAAAACTCCTCCCCCACCACCCCCGGAATGAGATCTGCAGAATTTAAGTCTGAAGCCAAAGTCAGCTGAGGATCAGAAGCTGGAGAGAACCAAAGAAATGGTTTTGGTCTGACCATGCCACAGTGATTGGTATAAAGAATGCATAGTAGGCTTTGGCAAGCTCACCTATCTATCCATGTGAGCAAAAAGTGAATGGTGCCATAAACATCAGGAAAACAAAGCAGACTGCAAGGAGGCATAAGAAAACTGTCAGAAGAACGGTATGCGAATGCATTGCAGAGTAATGCTAAGATCACAGATGTGGCTATTTATTCCGACTTGCAATCTTACTTCCCTTTCTGTAGAGTCTACAGGATGACTCTGTGCAAAATACTGACAAGACAACGTTTGTCTATAGTTCATGCTGACAGAAATAATCATTACAGATTAAGGCCTGTCACATCTCTGACACTGATAACAAAATAGGGAAATACATCACCTTGACTACATAAGAACTGTATTTGAAACCAAGATCCCTGGCCCATCACACTACTACACCACACGGAGCACAGTGCAAGAGTAAGGCTCCCACACACAGATCTGGAGTGAAATCCATCTGTAAGCGGAGACTTGAGCTGCTGGGTGCCATCTAGAAAGCAGGTGACGTGCAGCACAGCCAGGTGCTCGGGGCTTGCTGAAAGGAGGGCTCATTTGCCTTGGCAAACTTGGAAGCCAGATAAGGGGTTAGGCAGCAGCTGAGAGAATTGGATCATGTTTGAATTAAGCAATGCTGAATGCTGTCAAAGCTGTGCTCTGGGTATTGAAGCCTGGGGGTCAGTCATGTCTGCCCTGATGGCGCAGCTCCAAGTCAGCACTAACATCACTTGTGCAAAGTTCAGAGCTACTCTGAAACGAGCATCTTGCTAAAGCTGAGACCCCAACACTGAGCAAAACTGAAGTTACTCTGAATGTGTGCTTTCCTTCAACTATCAAAACCAAGTGGTACAGTAGCCTTAATCGTCTGAAGCGCTTTGCTGTATCTCTAATTTTACACCATCTCTTGCCTTCTCCACCAAAATCTGAAAGTTACATACAATGACAACCTCTTTAAGAATAAGAAATTTAAGATTTCAAGTATAAATGATTCAACACATTTGGCTTATTTGTTTCTCTCTAACCTAAACTGTGTTCCTCAGTTTCTAAACTATGGCAATTTTCAAGAGCAACTTTTTTTTTTTTTTTTTAAAGTTAAATGATATTTTGTTTTTCTTGAATTGGTTTTCTATTTCTTTTTCTTCTTTTCAAGAGACCTCAAAACATGCTTGAACTTTTGGTTATTGATGATCTTTGTAGGTCCCTTCCAACTGCACTGTTCTATACTTAGTACAAGAAAACACTGCTGACTTTAAAGATTCCAAAGAGACACATTTGCTGCTAACCAGAAAGAGACTTAGAAAGATAATTAAGAAAGAAACTAAAATCATCCATTACAAGTAAGCAAAGAACGTTTGCTTCCACCCACTTCTTTAGCACGGTGTAGTCACAGAAAAGGTTTTCCCCGGTTCTCGTTCAAGCCCTTCAGGCCGCCTTTCTTCTCTCTGGCATTGCCAAGCACAGGGCTGTCACCAGTCCCTCCGCATTCCAGCTTCTCCCCGATGTATCACTTCGGGCCATGCCAGCCTCTGCCTTGTCTCCTGAGAACCAGCTACAAGGCCCCAGCGCCTGCAGGCAGCCTGCTCCGCTCTGCATCTGCTCCAAGCAACAATCCCTGTGGCAGCAGCTAGCCAGCTATTACAGTAGCTCTTAATGTAAACAGCAAATGAGGCACAATAACAAGCACCATCACACAAACCACAAAGACATAAAGCTGCCATCTCGAAGCATGGCTGCAGCCAGCCAGCCTCTGCAGCAGAGAACCACAGCTCATCACACTGAACGTCCTCCGAGTGGTCCTCAAGAACAAAGCTGCAGCCAAAGCCATACACACTCCTCTCCTCGCAATTTGTGACCATTCCCAGCTGGCTGACCACATTTTACCTTGCAGACCCCTGAGAAGTTCGTCAGGGAAAACACAGCAGCCAAGCTGGCTGCAATAGGAGGAGCAAGGCTGCTAGTTTTGTTTCTAGCACACTCCCCAGCTTCCAGCTCCTGTCCCAGCTCCCAGCCCTTTGCAATTGCCGTGAGGTTTGGAAGAGAATGGAGAATCAGGGAGAGCTGGAGCTCAGACTGCTGCACTGTCCCTCTCAGCCTTGCCCTGCTGCAGTCCAGCTGTCAGCTTCTCACTGGTACTCCACCGCCCTTGTGGCATGCGAGATTTCTCAGGACAAATGCACCAGTGACAAATTATCATCAGCGGAGAGGCACAGTTAGATTAACAGTACTAACGAAGGGGATGGGGGTGGAGAAGAGGACACGACCAGCGATGATACCACAGGGATAAGGAACAAAACTCAACAGTCCACATACGTCTAACATCAGATGAAGGTCTACAGAAGATCTGGAGCATGGGAGATAGTGAGCCTAGGATTTTGAGGGGAAAACTTAGGAGAGGCAGAAAATGGACTTCGTTCTGGCAGTCTGTGTTGGACAGACTATGAAGGAGCTCTTAACAGCCATCCAACTTGAAGTGATAAAAGGCAACCTTAAAATAGAGGCAGGAAAAATCTTACTTCAAGTCAAGAAGTCTTGCACAGATGTGTTTAAAAAGGACAAGAATCACAGCTATAGCACAGCATACTACAAGTGATTTCTTGGGCCAATGTTGGTTACTAATTTTCACGCAGAACAGGCAGGCAACAAGGTTACGATACAGATTGGGTCTAAACTCAATTCTCAGATGCAATTCCCCTAAAATCAAAAACATTACTGATAAAATCTCCCTGTGCACTCACAGACCATATTCATGGAGTATTTGCTCCTGTAGAATAGCAGCTGCATGCCTGGCAAGACCTTGCTAAGAAGGAAAACCTGGTAATAGTCTAGTTCATCAACTTTAAAATAAACTTTGTTACATTTTATATATCAAAATATATTAGCTAAGATGGTTGGGCAAGTAGCATATAACAAGCATAGCAGTATATAACAAGCATTTTTGGACCTAGGAGAGCACGGAAGTCTGGCTCATTAACCTTTTTCCCCCTCCTCTTCCATATGCCTGGCCATTCTACATGCAAACTCTCCCATTCCCTCTAGAACCACCATACACACAAGATGCTTACAAGAAGAGATGAGGTTTATTTCACAAATCTGGCATAAGAGAATGCAAGAGGTGAATAATACCAAGTCTACTGACTGACCTAAACAAATGGCATCATTAAAGCAACGCGGACTTACACAGACAAAAAGAATCTTATGTTCACAGCAGAATGTCACTGTGAGTAGTGCTCATAATTAAAGACTTCTGTTCTCTTCTATGGTGCATGAAAAAATAACTGCACTGATTAAAAAACAAGTTCAGTCTGTAATGCATCTCTGTGACACGGTTTAGACAAACAGCTGATGAAATCTTCCTCACTTGTACCCCAAACATAGTTTCATTCGGGTTTTCACCATCACTGAAATGTTTATTTTCACCTCAGTTGTGTTGCGGGATAGAATAAATGCACTTCTGCTAGAGGTGGCAGCAGGTCCACTTAAAGAAGCGTATGATTGGACGTATTTTACAATCGGGAGAAATCTGAGTAGACATTTATCCCAGCTAGTCCCAACTCTGTTAAAAAGTTCAAATGCACAAAATATAATGTTTGGAAAGGTTATATTCTCTCTGAATTCCCCTATGATGCTGAGAAAATAAATCAATTCATATTGCTATGAAATTCTGTTTTTGCAACTGGTGACATCCCAAGCCTTATCAATTATGAAGATTACAAAACTCTCACCCTAGTCCACACTTCCAGCATAGAGGCTAGCAGCCCAGTCGAGTAACGCAGCAATAATCTCTCTTCCACTGAGAATAACTTTTATTCACAAGGCAAAAATTGGAGTTAGACTTTTAGGTTGTGGGCAAGGCACTCGCAAAGTGAGCAAATCTGGTTTTGCTCACAGAACTAATTTAATGTTTAAGTGCAACAAAAACACTAAATTAGCCATGAAGATCATGCATATCCAGCAGCTTTCACCAGACATGATTGTGACCCAGGCCTCTAAATACAGAAATATTTAAGTCCTAAGGAATCAGCTGTCTTATTTTCTGCTTCACCACGTGATGTTTCCTTTTGATCAGTCATAGAAATATAATTTGCCATTATAATAAACATTTATTAAAATACTATATATTTAAGATTTAATATATGGTTTTTCAGTAATAAAATATGGAATACTCTTTTTTTCAATGATATTCAGACCCCAAAACTTAAAGGAGAAACATTCATGCTCAAAATAGACCAATGTACAGCACTAGGTCAGAAATACCATCTCTTGATTAGAAACTCGGGATCTTACTGTGAAACTGTACATTGACTGACATTCCCTTTTTCCTTTTATCCACATATTTCGTTTTCAGCATCTGGCAGTGAGTGAAATACAAACCCGGATTACAGAAGCAAATCTAATGGCCTCAGCATATTTGTTACAGTCTATCCGTCTGACAGACTCTAGATACTTGTCTTTCAGAGCCAGATTGCTCTGTGTCTCGGATCAGCACCATTTCTTAAGCATGCAGGGCACAGTAGAATATCACATTGCAATCCTGGGTATTTCATGCCTGGTACTTCAAGCAGCGTCCTCTTTGCAAGTCTCCATGTCTCCCTCAATGAGGCATGTGCACGCACTTCCAAACAAACAAGCTGCATTTTCAAAAAGATATTAAATATGAGATATAAGACTATGATATGGTTAAAAGAAAGGGCTAGCCGTCAAAATACAAAACGCAGTTAGATGCAGGATGCTCTGAACACAGAGATACACTTAGTTTAGTTTAGTAAATCTTAACTGTTCATATTAGCATCTGGGCTATTTATTTTGTTGCAAATATCTACTTCTTTATCTACAAACAGGAAAACAAGCACAGAGATAAAATGATTCAAGTTCTGAACCTGAGCTTTCCACTGTTATGGATTGTCCCTGTCCACTCCTATATACTTCCTGACAGCAACGGGAAGGGTACGTACCTGCAGTCATCCCCTCCAGCACTAACCACGTATCTGTCTCCACTTGAGAATCGAATATTAGTTAGGTGAGCAGAGTGACCTAAAAATCGCTTGTGTTTTGCCTGAAAAAAAAATAAAATGAGTCTAAATCTCAGTGTCCTTGTAAATCAAAGCATGCATGCATTCATCCACCTTTTTATTGCATTGCATATTTATACCATTCAGAACGTTAGATAGGCTTTCAGATGTGAAAGATCTCATGAAGGAGAACTACCACTGAGCTGCAAATCAGACTAAATTGTCTCCAAGTAAGACAGCACCTGAAAACTCAGAACAATGCTCAAGCTAACACAAAAATACAAAATATACTTTGTCACATGATTAACAAATAGAATTTTTTTTTTATAAAGTCCCTAACATTGAACAAATGATTTTCATTCAAAGCATGCAAGATATTCATGCAGTGCAGCCTCAAATTCTAAAAATTATCTGCACTAGTGAAAAATCTGTAAGCTCTTCATCCATAGAAACACACTGATGGGACTAAAATTAACAGGTGTCTTCCTCACCCGTCAAATGGAGGCTGGAAATTCAGATAGATAAAATTAAGGCCTTTGAGATTTTTGGTATGGAGGTACTACATTAATGCAGCCTGGCAGAGAGCATTAACACCTATCAGAATTTAAAGCAAGAGCTATCCAAAATGTCAGGAAAATTTTGAGATGAAGCATGCTTGTGAGACTAGAACTAAAGTTATAGAGATGCATCAAAAAGCTTGAAATTTAGAGAAGGACGTATTTCAATGAGATCAGCAGTACTTATTATTTCAAATAACCATGCAAAAACCAAGTTCTTACGAATTTTTCAGGACACGGAAAGTCAAACAGTTTGACCATGCCAAAATCATCGCCTGTTACAAGATTGATTCCCGAGTGAGACACACAGGCACAGTTTACATCAGCTTTTTCAGCATGCCTGGACCAGATTCCAATTACTTCATCTCCTAGAACACTGAAACAGAAGAGCAAGAGATTCTTCTGAAAACTGCAGGAAGAGCAATACAGTAAGGAAATAGTAAACAGCTCTTACTAATGTAGCAGGGTTGTTTATAAGCATTTCATGACACATTTTAATCTTGTACATATAAATTAATATAAAGTGTATTCTGTAATTAATGTTTATATCATTCTATAATTGCTTCTGAAATTTATTTAGTTCCCCACATATTGTTTCCCATTATAACACTAGCAAGTAGAAGGTAAAATTAACAGTACTAATACAGTGCAGTGAGGCATGTGCAAAACAATTGAGAAAGAACAATTAAAAACAGAATGCTATACTACAAGAATTGGGTGAATAAGCTTTAGCTACCAGAAAATAATTAAAAAAATATATCATCATTATATTTTGGTTAATTCTGTAATATTTTCATATCGTATCATTAGATGAGAAGATTCCTTGAGTCTCATTCATTAATGAGTTATTCGTTAATATTGGGGTAGAAGGCAAGGAAGAAGAGAAAGAATTGTTCTAAACAGACATAATTATATCTTTTGATTCCAAAACCGACATTTATAGAAAACTTCATTTGCAAAACCTCTTCAAAACTTGCTTTTTATCCAGCTGCGCTTCTGCTGTATGTGCATACTTCCAAGAATACAAAGAAATGAGCACTTTATCACTTGTTAATAGGTGTATGGTTCAGAAATTCTACTGTGATATTTTTCCCCCAGGGATTAGAGTACAATATAGTATATCCAAAAAGGAATTTTATTTTATTTTTTTTACTTCATGTATACTCAGTTGTGTCAGAAAACACAGGTTTGTTGTTTTCACATCAAAGATGTGACAAAAATAGCTCTCCCACAAAGAAAATAAAAAGCTAGAAAATGGTTCAGAGCCCTCTGAAAAACTCATAGTTTGGCCTTGCAGCAAAATATTCAGAATTACTACTTATTAAAGTGATCCATATGTGTGTTTATTCTCAACTTTTGACTGAGACAGCCAAACAAAAGCAGGCAAGGAGCTCAAAGAAAGACAAAAGAAATCAGATTTGCATAACATGTAACATGAATTATTTAAATGTGTAATAAAAATTTTATATGACATCATTCATCATGTAATTTCTAAATATATTTTTAATTAAAGGTAATAACCTTAATGCTTTTTAAAATACGTTAGTACAACTTCTAGTATGCAAATATTAGTAGTAATTTTAGTATACAGATACTATTAGTGTAACACTGAATAAAACTCAATCACAGTCTCATACTGTCTTTTCTTATTTTCTAATTTTCGCTGTATGCTTAACCCCAAATCACTGTTTTGAAGCAAAAAAAAATGGAGTAGTCCAGGTAACTTGCACAGCAGAATGAAGAACTACTGAGGCTCCTATAGATATGATCCAAGGAAGCTAGAGATACATGATGAATAGAAAGGCACACCTTGGAGAGATCAGTTTTATCTGACACCTTGACGGGTCAAGCAGCTCATGTTCTACCACGAGAACATGCTATGTACTTTGTTTTGCTGTACAGAGCTTACCTGGTAAGTTGCCAGAGCATATAGGTACCTTAATGGAAAGTATCTGACTAAAGAGATGAAATGTAATTTTAAACAGTAGGTGCTTCTCCTGGAAGTTGCAAGTGTTTTGATAGGTGTAAATTGGTGAATTGTTTACCTTGTCCAAGTAGCCCAAGTTATTCTGTCAATCACAGCCTGGTCCACAAGCTGTTTTCCTGAAGGCACTTCATAGACTTGCCTTTTGTAAGACCCAGTAGAGACCTTTGAGACGAGCACAGAGAACAGTTCATAGGCATTTAAAAATGAGCTTGTTTGAAACGATGAAGATCTAATTTTAAAGGATTTTGAAAAGCATTTCCTTTACAGCATCTCTAAAATTAACTTATCTGTTAATAAAGTATCTTAATCACTGAGTTGAAAATCTTCAAAAATCTACACAAGTATAAAGCAACAGTGAGAAAGTTTAAGAAATCTTCACATTCTGCACACAATATTCATTCTCCCTATACATTGCGTATGCTGTTAATACGTGTGCATACAGATAAATAAAAAAGGTAAAATTAACCTCTATCTTTAAAACTGATATGCAGGTAATTCACTCAGCCTGGAGATGTTGATTTGACAGTGAAGAGGCAAAACCAGGCTCATGTTATTCCTCCTCTCAGACGTGAACATGATACAGAAAGCAAAGTACACCTCATTTATTTTGATTTTAAGGAATGTTTTTAGTCCTGTGGCAGGGAGTTGTACCACCATGGTTTTTTTGCTGCTCTGAGAAGGCCAGAACTGAAAATAAGTGTAATGCTACCATTCTGATCAGGGATATGAAGTATTCATAGTTCCCTGAGGTTTACTGAATGATAGACTGCACTTCCTCATTTAAGATAGGCCATCTGCATCGAGGAAATAAAACGGCAGGGAAACACAGTGATTTTGGAATCTATTTTTCATTTCTATGCTTATTTCTTGCATTTAATATCCAGGATAACTACTTTCGTCAGCCACATACCACCACAATAAAGTAAGAGTATGGCGGCAGTAACCTACTCCAAAACATTATAAAATTTAGCAGTTCTTAAAGGAGAATACTTGCACAGTATCTGTCACAAGTACATTTGCCATTCGGTATCTTGAACAACTGATGATTGATACCTGGAGATAACAGCTATCTGCAGAGAAGTCCATCTGGATCACAAAACTTGGGATATCCTTGCAATAGCTGACTCGATTTAGTGTGGGACCCAACGTCAGATCATAAAAATCCACTGCATTCTCACTGGAGCCGACTGCTAAATAACGAGAATCTGGGCTAAACCTGAAAAAGAGTTTATGAATATATAAACTTTTAATAGATTGTAATTTAGGTTTGCACTTACAACAGATTCTAATACTTGAGAAGCACAGGCAAAATTCCATTTCAAGCATCTGCTACTCAGAACTGAAGAGGGAGGTGGAGGTGTTTTTTGGTTGTTTTTTTTTGTTTTGTTTTGTTTTTTGTCTGTTAAGCAAAACAACTTTTGAAACAAAATTTTGGGGGAATGTATATACATTAGAATGTGGCAATAATTTTGGTAGAGCTGTCACATATAAGTGAGTGGCAAACATCTCTGGAAAAATTCTGTTCATTGTCTGATCTCATCATCACCTCAATATACTAATAAACTGTGACACCCCTGATGACTTTTGACTCTCTAAAGCTATACTTACAAGGCTACAAAATAAAGAAGTGAAATGCTTAAACGAAGAAGCCTCTGATCTTCTAGATGAAACTTACTAAATAAAAACACTTGAAACCAAATCTTTCATCTGTCCAGTGAATCTTTGCCTTGTGGTTTCTTTTTACCAGTTTTCATTTTTGAAACTCAGCAGCTTCCTGGGCTGAACCAATTCCTCACAGCTCCTTTTGCGTTAGTAGGGAGTTTCTTTAGTTCTGTCATCTTTGAGACATGGCTTTCTGATTCCAGCACGCCCTAACTCCCAGTGGGGCTCTCCTGCCTCCTACAGCAGAGCACCTGCTGGTCTCCAGAAATTCCTCTGGGCCAATCATCATGATTAATTTATCTTACAGAAGGAAAAGTCTTGTACTTGTACCTGACCCAGAAAACAGAAGCAAAGATTTTCTTCTGCTGAATAAATTCATTTTAACAAAAGAAACTAAGAACAAACTGACTTACCCTGCTCCTCCTTCCACCTTCTGATCTGCCCCACGATTAGGATAGTCTCTTCCTATTTTTCATATACTTTCCCCTTCCTCTTTCATTTTAAGTAATCTTCTAGTTCTCAGCAGTATCACCTGACACCCCTCCTACCATAGTGGGTTTTTGACTGTTCGCTATCTCCTAGCTACATGTACCTCCTCCTTCCTTTTTATTTCTGGTACAAGAGTAATCACACAAATTCCATAATGCACACACTGATTCCAGCTCTCTGAAATGTCATTGCAATGCTCCTCAGAAAGTACACAATGAAATTGTATTTTTCAAAATCAAAAAAATAGAGATCTCAGGGATACTACAACATACAAAGCCATTACATTTTCTGACCTGATATCTTGGATAGCTGATCTTCTGTCCCTTTTTTTCCCCCAAATTTTTAGAGAGGTCACAAGCAAGATAATAAATTCTCCATTTTTCATGCCAATAGCTACCATATCACCTTCTGGGCTGTAACAAACAGTACGAGCTGCATGCCCTAAGCTGACTTTGTTCAGCATCTTCTGTGAAGAAATAAAAATCCGGAAGAGTAAATGTTTCTATTTGTTCAGATTTCAGAAGTACCTTATGCTTATAGTATCAGATGAATTATTCTCAGAATACATTAAAAAGCAAGCTTTGAGTCTGCAACACCACCACAAGTCTAGGATACTTTTTACTTTTTCCCAAAACAAGAAGTGTTCTTCAACATCTACCTTTTCTGCAATATCCCAGAGCCTTACTGTGCCATCTTCTGCAGCAGAAAGGAAAAAATCTCTGGAAGGATGTGTTGCTAGGCCCCAGATTGGTCCATCCATATGACCATTAATTAGAATGTTACATGCAGCATTTTTCTCTCCAACTTCGATTATTTCAGCATTCCTTGTGCCAACAAGAATTTTTCCCTTGAACAAGAGGAAAAGAATTATCTTTGATATAATAATAAACTACTTGTGACTAACAAATAAAGATAAAAACCAAAGCTATAGTTATGCCAAGAAGATTCGCTCAAATCAAATGATCAAAGCCAATATGCTTTTTAAACTCATCTATGATCTAATAATGTATAAAGGAGTATATAAGTCATGGCATCAGTTGATTTATTGCTTGCAACGCAGATATTTGAAATGTGAAAAAATAGAAAAGAAAATAGAAATCCTTAGTCTTTAATCAAAACATATAAAGAATATTAACATAATTAAGACTAAGATTTCCTACAGTAGGTTTTTCTTTTCTCTTGCAAAGTCAATTGTAGACATCTTGCAGCTCAACCTTTAATTTCAAATACTAATTATAGGAGAAAGAAAAAGCAAACAATCTGTCATATTTTAATGCTATTAATCAACCCGCAGTTTATAAGCTCTATTTTAAACACATGATGATTCCTTTACCTTGCCTCTACAAACAGAGCGAACGCAGTCAGTCATTTGTCCCGTCTCCAGTCTGAAGGCACGACATCGTTTCAACTCTTGATCCCATAGTTTAACTGCTCCTCCTTCCTTTGATCTATTAAGAAAGCAGGAACAACTTTGAGTATAAAGGCTGGCACAAAAAGGACAATGAATGTATGAAAGAAATTCACATACTTTAATGTAATTTACTGTAATTAATGCATTTTAGTCTGGCTTAAACTATTAAAGATACATTCGTTTTTACTGAGAACAGGTGATGGTCATATGCCGAGTTTCCCTGCTAAGCAAGAAATACTGATTCCTCACTGCACTACTTTAAAGAACAAGCTGAAAGGTGGTCACCACTAAGGCTCGTCTAAATCAGTAGATCTTAGGGAATTTGCCTAGTCAAAGGAGAAGTTAAATATGTGAACAAGGTGCCACTGCGTTAGTAGGACAGCCAGCAATTATCAAAATATGTTTTCTGTTTCCCTGAACTATATGTCTTTTACTACATTTGTTGTGAAATATATTGCAAAAGATACAGGAGAAAAATCACACCGTGTTAATTGCATGAGATAGTGAGCTCAAGTGTGAATCATTAAAGCACAAAGTACTTATCTCATTTTCAAGAGGGCTGGTATTCCAGAGAAGAAAAAGAATACAATAGAACCAAAACAGTTTTCAAAGAGGAGCTAATGTTTTAATTAAACTATTGTAAATCTGGCATTTCCAGTTGAGTCAGGACGTATGTTTGTCTTCAAAGATAAAATCTCCCCCAACTGAGAATATAATGTTCCATAATACTGAGCAGTCAAAGTGTTACAACTTTGATTACGAAGAAACCCTGACAAAGAACTCCAGAAATTTTAATCGCAGTTACTGCTTTTCTAATATTATCATTAGGAGAACTGCAACAGAATATAAATTGCTAGTACTTGTGATTCAATATTCTTTGTTTCCTGATATTACTGTTTTGACAAATGATTATCATACCCGGCAAAGAGATTTATCAAAAGAGGCAAGTGAACTGCAGTTACGAATGCCAACTTGGTACTAAACATACAATTTTCCTAAATGCAGAATTTGTTTTGTATAATTTCAGTAATTCATTTTCCTACAGGAGGTGCATTACTGCTTTGTACTGTTATTCATTATTGTTTTGTTCCGGTCAGACACTAATGATCAAGAGGCTTCGAAACTAAATGGTAGAACATAATCACCATTCAATCACAGTGTTGCTATAAGAACATGTCTCAAGCACAGAAATAATGTTTTTAAGTCAGTTTGAACATTGACCGAGGCTTTTAAGGACTATTTGAGGAAAAGGTAGTAAGTAATTTTTGTCCTGCAAAATGGAGCACTATCATGACAGCAGGGGGACTGCTAAAATATTTTTCTTTTCTTGTTCATTAGCAAGGCATTAAGAAAAAGTGAAAATACTCGAAGAGAGATTTTGCTTACAACCCCAGAAACAAAAGACATTGCTGTACATTCAGATTTGAGAGAAGACAGTTTTCCTCTGCTATCATAACTAAACAGATCCTTCCTTTAAAAGAAGCTATGCAATAATGCTGTCAAAATACTTATCTTTCATTTATTTAATAACAGTTGTGCAAATGACTTGGATTAACAACCTGCTACTCACTTTGATTTCAGAAAAAGTAGTAACCCAACAAGGACTAAGTAACTTTTTAATGCTTAACTCCATGTTTCAAACTAAAAATATTTGCCTTCTGTCAAAAGTAATACTGTTGTAGAAAAATACCATCAAACCATTTAGTAAAAAGGTGATTGCAAGACTACTTGTGATTATAATTATTCAGCCCTCTTCAGCTTAAGAAGAGAGAAGAGTATAATATCTTTGAGAATTCATGTATTTGAAGTTGGAGAAACATCATCTGACTGATGTGATGCAATAAAGTACGTGAATGGATTATCAATTATATCTTACTCTTTATAATGTAAAATTTATATTTTTAACCAATATAAAGTCTTCACAGAATACCTGAAGAAGCTTGCACGTGTGGTTTAGAAAGGTGACTTACCTAGAAGTCAACATTACAAACAACTACTTGCACAATATTTAGATACTGATTCATCCCCTTTGATTTTCCATGCTTAAGGAAGGCACCCAGGTCAGGATCCTAACCACTCTAGGTTCTTTTTTACAATCAGTGAAAAAAATAGGTACTTGAAGCTCATGAAGTAGTGGCTTTGGAGGCAGTGGTTATTACTCAGGGACCCTAAAGTGACCACTCTCCAAACTTTGATGTCTCAATCAACTGCTCAGTGACAGAAAAGATGAATCCAACCCTTTTTTAGAGAATATACATGCATGCAGGAAAACAAGCAAGCAAACAAAAAAGACTCACGGTCTTTCCTTGCCTCCTGTAACAATCAAGCCATCTCTTAGCGTGGTATACATTGTGAAAACCGGTCCATTGTGAGCTTTGGCCACGATTCGTATCAGCACATGATCTTTCCAAACACAAACATCTCCACTGATAGTACCTGTAAATGTCAAATTATTCTGAAAAGAGGAAAAATGTACTCATCAACTGATTCTGAGTAAGGCATGACGAAAAGCATTCAGAAACAAAGATCACAACCATTTGCTTTTATGCTAGAGTCCTTTTTATTTATTTTTATTTTTTTGCTTGTGTAGAAGAATAGATTGTGGAGGGTATGTAAGACCTGTAGGGTCAGAATGAGCTGCTGTAGGCTTTGTTGAAGTCTGAAACAAGTGGTTTCCTTGTAGCTATTAGGCTTCACGCTGCAGAAAGAAACGCAGTTACTTAAAATTTGGCCATAGCGTTATCTATGTTTTCAGCCTATCAGGTGTGCACAAATGTTGTTAAAGAAGCAGAAAACTAGGAACAGATTTGACGCTTCCCACAAACAGGCCATTTGCACTGTTTAGCTACGTGCATTATGACGATAGGAACCAGTAGTTTACGAAGAAAACAGCCTGATACTAACTCAGACAAAAATTGCCTGGTTTTCTTTATGTCTGCTTCTGGTTTTTGGAAGATAATTAAAATAATTACCTCTGATATTTAGGGCCAGTTAGGATACACTAAAAACTAACAGGAACTGGTTATTGATCAAAACTGTTATATTAACTTAAATGAAGGATCTTCAAACTTAGTGTCCCATATAGTACTTTAGTGTTAGTATAGATTCAACAATAACACTTTCCTTGAATTGGGTGGCATTGATGTTCTACATCCTTATTAAAATGGCCAGGCCCCTAATTAATGAGTAAATAAAAGAGGTCTGGAAATGAGCTTGGGAGCAGACCCTCTGATCATCCTCACAGCCTGATCTAGTGGGTGGCAACTCTGCCCACAGTTAGGGGGTTGGAACTAGATGGTCTTTAATGTCTCTTTCAACCTAAATTGTTCTGTGATTCTATGGTTCTATAACTGTTGGGCTATTTCCAACCTTTGTTTGAGAGCACCTGAACCAGGTCCTTCTGAGACAAAATCAATTCAGTTAGCCTTTTTATTTTTATTTTTTTTTTCCCTCAGAGAAGGCCTCACCACACTCAGCATACAGCCTGATTTACATGCTAAGAAAATTCACAGAGGTTTCCCAAACAGCAGACTAATGCCTGAGCTGTCCATCTCTGGCACCTATCATTTGGAAGGTATCATTCCGCTTGTAGAAGGACTTGACTCTCCTAAATCAGAGGTACTTAAAGAGACACCACTGTGAAAAACAGTCTTAAAAATATGAAACCTCTGGCCATTTACAGTTCCAAAAGTCTAAATCAATAGTGCAAATTCAGTCTGGATTCAACAGGCAGACCAGCAAGCAGACACATGCAATAAAAGAGAAGCAGCATTTCAAAAGAAAGCTATAGCTATCTGCCCAGCTGAAGACATGAATGCTGCTTGTACAAAGCAAGTCCTGAGATGGCAAGGATGTGGAACTTAGCAATGTAAAAAACAAAACAAAGCAAAACAAAACCCTACTGAGGTTGTCTAAAATGTCCTAACAATGCCCCAAAACAATGCTGCTCTCATATCACCCGTGAGTAGTAATACATACAGATTATAATATAATCACTCCCAGGTGGGCATAAAATTAGCCTCAGTTCTGCTGTTTGGCTCCCCAGACTATAGTCAGCCTTGTTGAATCTGGATTAAATACCATGTATGTTAGTTCCTTTTGAAAACATAAAAATGAGCAACCGTTTTTGTTTGTATTCGTCAGGATTAGTTCTAAATAAAAAATCAGAAATGCTAAACTGAGTTTATTAAAACAACTGATATGCTCACTAGCAAGTCAGTACAGCCTCACTGGAAATAAATAAAGTCAGAGAAGAGTTATTTTTTTGTATGCATACATTTAGAAGTAGTTTAAAGTACGTACAGCTCCAAAAGCTACAGACAGCATTGTCTGCATTCGAGCATCTTCTATGGAACTCAGCAGCCCTTTTTTACTGAGGAGAGCTCTTCCAGCCAGTGTCCAGAACCTCACGTGTTTTACTCCCACAGAAACAAACTGGGTATCTGAGTCTGGTCTGAATTCTGCTACAAATATACGCTGGTTATGACCAGCTCGGCTGGCAATTTTGGCACCTGGCAGAAAGAAAATGGACTTTTAAAATTCACCGTGAAAAATATACATTTATGGTAATATCTATTTATTTACTCATTCTGGATACTGACGATTCATCCAAGACCACACAGCTCATGAGGAAAAGCAAAATCTGCTCCTAAATTAAAATTAAGATGCAAATGAAAAAGATAATTTAATAAGATCCAGTAGCAAGGTGTAGCACTTAATGAAGGTGCTGTCTATTTATAATTATCAATTTCCTCAAGAATTTAAGAGAGTTAGGAGCTCAGATCCAAGTAAGTATTCATCTCCTCTTAAATTCTTAGGAATCCTCTAAAAATCACAAACTCTGGACAAATTACAAGAGACTAATGAATGACTTCTCCAGAAATTTTGTCTAAAGATGTTTTATTTCTTCCTGGAGAAAATGCAGAAACTGACTTCCGTGCATTTGGTCTTAAGGTAATGCTCTTCCAGTCTTTTCAGAGTTCTCAAAATCAAACATTTTGATACATGCATATGAAGATTCCTCAATCATTTTATTACCTGAAAAAGATATATTACCAGGCCTCCTGTGGTATTTAGCTCTTTCTAGGGCATATATTTCTTACATACCACGTTAAAACTGTATCAGCTCTTAAGGATGAACATAGATATATTCTGACTGAAAAGGCAGTGAATTGTTGCATAGGCTTTCACCACACATCTTTCATATTAAGATCATGTACATGCACATTTGACACTGCACCCAGCTAGACAAGCTGTGGAGGATCATTTGCGTTGATTCAGTAGCTGATCTATAAACTTCTGAGAGATACTAGCTGATCAACAGAAATCTCCAAAGAGAGAGGAAATAATCACCAAGACTAGAGAATCAATTTTAAAGTCTGGACACAGCTTTGCCACAGGAAGGAGATGATCAAATTGCTTTCTCCTAAACCCGAAACTCAGATAAAGCCATCTGAGAAACTGCAGTATAACTTCATACACAAATAATATAGTAGCACAGAGGAGCTCTACTGCTGTCACATTTCTGCGATTTTCAACTTTTAGAGCATTATTTTAGGTGTAAAGCAAGTAATCAGACTTTAAAGAAGAATAAGGGTTATAAAGGGTTTTTATCAAGCAGAAAAAAAATGACTGATTTTTTTTTTAAAGGAGACAAATAAGATTTTCTTTCATTATTCTAATTGTAAATCAATGAACTACTTTGATCTTTATCCAACAGTTCCATAGGAGGTATATATAGCAGTTACTAAAACAGATAAGCACATTTAGCTTACCTCTTCTTGTACAGTTAATAGGGCACAGCATTTATCATAATTTTCTTTCTGCCGATATTTTTATGTTACAGTTGTCTTTGACTCAATCCAATATATTTCTAACAACATAAACCCATTCTACAAAAGCAATCACTTTCCTACCTTCCTGCCACTTCCAAATGGTAATGGTATGTTCAGGATCCAGCCCTACAGAGAGCAGCAGTTTGCCAGTGGCACTGAAACTGACTGAACAAACTCCCTTTGAATGGTAGCACCGCAGTACAGATAATGTCTGTTTGTTCATTGCATCCCACACATGAATAGAAGGAGCTGTAGCTAGACAAATATAAAAAAAAAAAAAAAAAAGAAGTTAATTAGCATTTGTTTTGACAGTGATTTGCTTACTGAATTAATATATTTTTTAATAAGACAAAATTATTCTGGTCATACAAAAAGAAAGAAAGAAAAGAAAGGAGATTTTGACCTCCCTTTGGAAACCAATTCCCTGCAAACAGGTTCATTAAGCCAGCACTAAAGTTGGTCCCATTATACTACCAGAGATAGAAATGTTGCTTAATGTGTTACTGGACTTCTGAAGCACTGCAAAAGCTCTGAAAGTAAGCTGTCTTCTCCTGTTCTCCTCCTAGTAAAACTTAGCTCAGCGTGCTAACTCAAGCCTCTACAAATACTGAGTAGACCATCAAGAGCATCATTTCTATGTGGGGCTTTTGGACAACTGGTAGCTTGTGAGAATTAGTTTACAGTGCAAGACCAAAATCTCCTTTTCTACAAAACAACCATCTGTCTGAAATGTACGCTCTCTTATGAGAACGCCAACTGAACAATCAGCTTGCTTACTGATGTAGAAGAACTAAGGTATTTAATTTAGTTTGCACTGTTTAGACTGTAAGGTCTGCAGCTAGAACCATCTTTCCATACTAATAATGTATGTGATTATTCCTATCATGATGACAGCTCGTGTTTCTTTCTAAATGCAAAGCCTTCTCTGAAGATCTCACAATCCAAGTATAGTTTGTAATCTCTGAGTAGCATTCAGGGCATCTCCAGAACAGCAAAAGCCTCTCTCAAACTTCTTTCCTTCTGATCTCAAGCAAATCTGCAGAGTTGGGAAGTTACTGGTTGCTGTCTTAGACCCAGATCCACGCAAAATAAAATCTATTTCAGCTCCTTACTTTGTGTTTGCAATTAGCTAAATCTAACCTCTCAAAGGCACGTATATAATGGGAAAATGTGCGCTGGGACTTAAGTAAAATTCTAGCCACATGAAAGCATAATTTCACAGCTGTTGCCAAACAGTCTTAATTTCTTCTGTGCCCCACCACAATTTTCTCATATGGCATCAACATTCCTTTGTCATTACTACTTGAGTAGTACTACTACATTAATGTCATTAAAACAGAAATGGCAGGGGTTGTCAATAATTGGCATGCCTCAAAATTTTCAACAAGCTTGCCACTGTTCTCACAGAACCTTGAGCAAATTGAAAGCTTTATTAGGTCTTTGAACTGTTTCATTTTGTTTTCTTTTCTTCCTCTTCAGCACTCCCTTTTGTAACACACAATATTGCTCTTGGCCTGTGCACCTCCCATACAACCCCAACTGAAATTCCTTCTTGTCTGGCAGACAAAAACCTTCACGTAGATGTCATAAATAACAACTGAATAAATTTTTCAGAGCAAGGCTTGAAGGGCAGAGGGCACTGACTTGAGTCCTTCTCCTTCACTGTGCTCTTCTCTAAGTCTCTATCTTGACCTTGTCCTGCTTGTGGAATAGTCCTCAACATCACACCTTAGAAAATCTCTCTTTAGAGAGATCTCCTTCTGGGAGAAGTTAAAGAAAGATAACATGGGCTGATAGGACAAAAAACATCTTCAGTAAGATTAAACAAATCTATATCCAACTTATTATGAAATTAATTTGCCATTTCAGCCCATGACAAACATCACTGCTCCAAGAACCCCTGTGCTACTGCAGAAAACTATAACTAGAAAAGCGAAAGTTATTGAGAAGGGTGCCAAATATCCATCAATAAATTTCAAGTGAAGTTATTCGCATCTTTATAATGAAGGTAGGCAGCAGCTGGGATTCCAGACTAATGGTTCCATAAAGAAGAACAAATAAGAGTTCTGATTTCAGGCAGTGGTAACAAAATTTAGTAATATACACAAGCTCAAACTAAAGTTGCAATAGGAAAATGATAAGTGAAAGAGGGAGTCTCCAGGCACTAAAAAAAAAAAAAATAATAACCATATAATCACCGCTTATTATATACAATTTTAAAGTGTGGGAAAAGGTACCTATATTCTTCCTCCCATCCTTAGAGCAAGCACAATTTGGCATATTTGAAAGAAGTCGACACACATTAAAAATGCCATTGTACATCTGATCTTCACTGAACAATCTTTAGATGCACATGAAGATTATTATATTTTCTAGATACACGTGAGCACATGTTCATGCATCTCTGAAGATGTGTCACAAGACAACCACGGCTGCCCAACAATGAACTCAGTCACACATGATGGTAATGAAATTTTAAGATTACAGTTGAAAATAAAAAAAGCTCAGTCAAGACTCGAAGTGTCAAAGACCCAAAATGAGACATAAAAAATTAAATCGACACCATAAAAAGCATTTTGGATCAGTGGTAATAACTGCATGACAATCATACACAAATGTGAAAGGTGATTACTTTATTCACTCAGTCACCTAGGCCTCCTCAATGGAATTTACTTCGAAAATGCATATTTGAAATTATATTCAATTAAGTATCTAAAACAATTATTAACTGTCAGCCCCAACACGCCTATAAAACCTGCAAGCATATAAGGGAATGCTACAGTAGCAGTATGTATTAGAATTCATTAATCGCTTGTCAGTAAGAAGGGAATATGTTACAATAAAATAGGCTTTAAGTGTGTTCTAACATTTTAATTTTTGATGTTCTAACATTAACAATTTGCTAAGCCATTGTTGTTTATATTCAGCACTAGCAGTACAGGATTTTAATAAACTAAAATGAATTCATGACACTTATTGCTCTATAAAATTGTAGATGGCTACTAGGCTAACTACACCTGAAGAGGTTAAAATTTTATTTCCCTTACCTGACATATCTGCTGAGTCTCCTGTAATGGAAAAGCAGCAGAAAAATAATTAGACCAGAAATAAGATAAGCGCTAGAGAAAATATATGCCACATTTAGTGTAATTTCTTAACACACACCTTGATGTCATCTCCTTGCATTGTAGCAGCACCAATACTGCGTTTAGCGTTAAAGATGAAAATTACTGATAAAGAGCGGTCACATCAGAAATATAAGTTTACAGAGTGAATATATTTTGATTTCTATTTTGGGTTACAACAAGAATTTATTTTTGGTATATGAGGGCTGCTCCGAAAGTAATGCCTCCTACTTTATTATGTTGGCCCATGATGTCAGGGGCAGGTGTTGGTGGTATGGCAGTAGAGGTTGAAGCTTCCCACCAATATCCTGTTTCACATTGTTACCGTGCGACAGATGGCAGCACAGGGGCAGTCTGACCAAATGGTGACTGAGGTGGAAGTCTGGATGAAGCAAAGGTGTGGCATTGAATTCCTCCATGCAGAAAATACGGCACCCCATTGACATTCATCAAGGCTTGCTGAACGTTTATGGAGACCACAGAGTGGATGTGAGCACAGCAAGGTGATGGGTGGTGCATTTCAGCACTGGCAACAGCGATGTGAAAGACAAGTCATGTTCCGGACGGCCATGCACAGCTGCCATACCATGAAATGAAGAGCATCTTGACCAGCTCAGCTGTGTGAATTGGCAGATTACAAGCAGAAAACTGCGTACAGAGCTTCAATGCATTGGAAGAGATGATGGCAACATTGGAATGTTGCAAAGTTTGCACTAGGAGAGTCCCACAAATGCTCACACAGAAGCAGAAAGAACACTGCATGCAAGTATGTCAGGTCCTGTTGATCCAACATGAGGCTGAAGTTGAGTTGAGTTTCCTGGACTGCATCATTATCGGTGACAAGACATGGCATCACCACTACGAGCTGGAGTCAAAGTAGCAGTCCATAGAGTGGTGATGTGAATTCCCCATCAAAGAGTGTGTTCAAGATGCAGCCTTCTGTGGGAAAAGTCGTGTGCATTGTCTTTTGGGATAGGAAAGGGGTGATCCTTCTGAATTTCCTAGAACCCAGATAAACCGTCAACACTGACCACTACATCGCAATGCTGACTAAGCTGAAGGCTCACACTTCCAGAGTCAGGGCAGAGCAGAAGACAATCTTTCTCTTGCAACACAATAACACCAGGCCCCATAACAGTCTGAAGACCCTGGAACACATTGTCAATCCTGGCTGGACTGTCCTACCACACCACATATAGTCCAGATTTGGCACCTTCTGACTTCCATCTTTTCAGACTGATGAAAGATGGACAGCATGGGCAACATTTTCCTAACAACGTCATCACAGCAGCTGTGAAACAGTGGGTCACATGTACTGCTGCAGATTTTTACGAGTGCAGCATGCAGGCTTTTGTTCATAGCTGGCAGAAGTGCATAGCTAATGGTGGTGACTGTTGAAAAATAGTGTTTTGTACCCGAGAATTTGCTCTATTAAATAGTGTTGTTGTGCTCTTTGTATCTGTTGTAGTTTCCATGGAAATAAACAGGAGGCATTACTTTTGAAGTGATCTACATACGTTAGGTCTCTCTTTGCCAAACTCTAAAATAAAAAAACCTACTTTACATGTTTCCGATAGCTTAACAAATTGAGTGGAAAAAATGCCATTTGCTATTCTGCTAAGAAGTAAAGTTTGAGTCTCATTCTGAGAAGTGGCAAATACGCTCAATGATCTTCTGTAGGAGTGGCAAGAAAGCAGGATTATAGGCTCAGGTATTGGGAAATATCATTGGAACTCTACATAAAGAGCATTGTGATTTTAAAAATTCTGGAAGTTAATATTTCCGTAAAATTTTCATAGGTTCAAATTATGTCAGTGAAGCCACGTTCATGCCGCTCATAAGAGTGGCAGCAGTTTATTATGTTCTTTGTGAAGTTTGTACTTCTTAAGGCCTGTTGGGAATTTAAAAACCAAATGGTACTGGAAGATACTTTGATTCCAGTTCATTTTTCAGACATAATTCTTTCATAAAAATGAATTATTTTGTAGTTCAATCTTTAAGTGTCATCTCCTTCTGGTTTGTATCCCCTAATCCACATTATGAACAAAGAGATATTGTTCTGCTGGTAGTTGATGTAAAAATGACTATGAAATAAAAAAGCATTAAAGGCCCTGTGCTCCTTCTTGAGTAAAACGAACACTCGAAAAAACGATCCTCGCAAAGAACAGATTTTCACATTATGACTACATTATTCCCATATATTCTATCCTATCGAACAGTAAACAGATCTAGAGTAAGAAATATGCTAAAAAAGCAAATGAATTCCTAATACAATAAAAAGTCTGTATTTCTGCAAATATTCTTTGCAATCAAACCATTAGGCAAAAAATCTGCAGAGAATTCTTTCTTTTAATATTATTTTCATTTCTTTAGATTGCTGTGAGGTGAGAAACTCAAAATAAGTTAGTTTAGCTAAACGATTACTAATATCAATGAATCAATCTTAATGAAAAGCACTTAAAAATCCAAAATACACAGGAAAGTAGGTAAGAAACTCTGCCAAACTGACCATATTTAGATGTGACACACGCACACGAACAAAAAAA
>WBMW01005646.1:247645-330223 GCA_013396635.1 Penelope pileata | reverse complement strand
AACCCACACCCACAGAAAAAAAAAAAAAAAAAAAAAAAAAAAACCAACTACAGGGAAAAAAAGCTGTTTTAGCTAAAACAAAGATGTTTTGCACTAAGGAAAAACAATCTATGCCTCAATCTGCTGAGAAACAAATGAAAGTAAGAAAACTTCCACTGGGTTGCAGCACTATAAAAAAAATACACTCATCTGAAAAATTTAGAAGTAGCAGTATTAGTTGAGCTATGTGGTGTTTCTTGTTTGTTTTCGGCTTTAAATTCGGTGAGCTCATAGGTCAAATGTAATGTTGCTATGAAACATCACTCTTTTCCCCAAAAATGTAGATTTATCTGTAGGGAATCATCACTAGGGTTTGGGTTCTGTCCAAATTCTCACAGCTAAGTATTAGCAAAATACTCAGTAGGTATTATAAAACTGCCAGATTAGACAGACCTACATGAAGCATCAACTAGTTTAAGTATTCCGGTTTTAGTCCCGTAAAAAAATAAAAAATAAAAAAGAGAGAGAGAGATTAATTAAGCCTCTTTGGATGGTCCATGATTGTTTGGAAGGCTAACACAAGCTGATAGATAAATAAATAAAACTAATATATCATGGGGCTTAAAATTTCTAAAAATATATATTTTTCATAACACTACAAGCAGAAGATAAGCTTCATCTTTCAATCCGCAATTTATTTTTTTTTTAAACTTCATTAAATTACACTCAAACATATAAAGAGGACAGGTAACTGAGTAACACTCATACAAACAGAGATAGCATAATCAAATACTTTTGTGACTTATGAACTCACAAGGCCCTAATTGCATGCTCTTATGTTAATTTCTTTTTACAAAAATACAAACATACCTACTTGGCCAGTTGCCACTATGTTGGTAAACTTGGGGTGCTGATTTACAGTGAGGCACAAAATATCATCATTATGTTCTTGGTAAAAAGACTGAGAACCTAGAGTAAAAAAGAATAATCCAACTTTAGTTAAACATTTACATACATACAGACATGTTGTTTAGTGTTTGAAAACCTCGTAATACTAGTTAAAGTATTATGATGATGTTACAGTTTGGAGTTTAAAATCAGGAAGCAGCAACACCTGATTTTTTTAATCTCAATTTTAACACATAATACTCAGTAATTCTGAACTATTTCCTAAAGTTTTCTTTGTCAAGTTGCTTAAACTTCATAGAAACAAATGGTATTATGTTTTTAAAAGATCTAAGTTATCTAAACTAAACTGCACATAGTGAACAATGATGTGGAGGGCTAAAAAATAAAACAGATAAAAAATATTAATTCAGATTTAGAAAATGTTGATCAATTATAAGCCACATTGCTCAGCAGTTCTAGTTTCTAGGATCATTTTAGCAGGCAAGTTCCAGAAAGCTAACACCAAGATAATAAAAGCTTTATTTACTTCAAAATTCAGTTGCCAGAAAGATTTAAACATATATAGCTTGCTCATGCAGATATTATGAGCTCCACAGACTGCGTCTTCAGCAACATCAAATAAAAATATAAGTTTTTCCACATAACTTTATTAGATTTAAAGCCTACCAGCAACTTCATAAGCTCTAACTTCACATGTGAGAAGAAGCACTTTTCCTCAGGTGGGTTTTCTCCTACCTGTTGCCACGTTATACAAGATCCCAATAGATGCAGTATGATAGATTACATCAGCACCATCATTCAAATAGTGCACATTGTTCCTGCAGTCCTTGCCTCGGTACCCAAATACCAGCTCCAAAATTAGGTCCTAAGAAAGACGTTTAAATCTATTAATCAAAATCTTAATGCAATTATGAAATTTACAATCTTTTTGGGGATTTTATTTATCAAGTGCATCCTTATGCAGTAATGGAAAAGGAGTTGAACGATATCTCAAGCAAACAGAAACTGAGATCTTATTTGTCAGTTTACAAACACTGGTCCACAATTTAATTCTAGCTACCAGTTAAGAATGCTGAATTATCACCTAAAACTTCTAGAACACAGATGGCAAAAGATCATTTTCTTTCCTAAAATAAACATTTTATTTCAAGTCATGAAAAATATTACAGTTGACATGAAGAACTGCATTCTTCACAGTTAAGTGGAATTTCCACTTCAGATTAACCAAAGCCGAGTTTTTGCATTGGCCATGTACAGGAAAAAGAACAGGTACTGGAGCCAAAGACATCATAAGTAGATTGCATTTTATTTTTTTATATTATTATTATTTTCAAATACAACTGTTAACAATAGCGAGTTATCAGTGATAACACACACACTAATAATAAATAGTTTCCTAAACAACACATAGTGCTTTTTACATATTGCATTTAAATGGTGTCATTCTTACTAAGAATTAAGCTGTGCTCTGTTTAGTTTACAGGAGAGGTAATATTATTTTCAGGATTTACCAAAATGAAACAGAAAAGAAAAAAATCCTTCTCCCACTTTTATTGCTGCTTACTCAATATTCAATACTTCCATCTTTAAAATGAAACAATCATTTAGAGCATCTATAAATGTATCAATTTCTGGCAAAAAAAAAGAAAAAGAAAAAAAAAGAAAAAGAAAAAAGAGAGGGAGGAAAGATTAGTGTGCTTTTTCTTACCTCTATGGGTCTCTTTTTTTTCCCAACATTATTTGTTTGAAGTTTCTCAGGCTGTGGCAATGCCCTACTAACTGGTGGTCTGAAATAAAGAACTGTGAATAAGAGAAGGCTGTCCGTCACCCATTCCATACTAACACAGTGCCTTCTAACCTGCTACTGCATACAGAAAACTTCTAGCACCATCCTGCTTAAATGGTGTTTGTATTCATCTTTAAAAGAAATGCCTCTGTCAAAGAGGAAAAAAAAAAACCACTTGACTTCAGATATGTTAAAAGTGCTAAGTTCTCTGACAGTTCTTCCAACAACCCATGAGGCTAATGCAAAAACTTGTTTTTCAATGAACGACAATGGATCTAACATTCTTAGCTTTTTAATGTTATATTGTTAAGGTGCTTCCATCTTTCCCATTCCTGATTAATCTAAATACTTGAGATCATCATCCCTTTTTCCCACAATCCTTCAGTAGGCTCTACCTTTTTCTATTGTAATAGCTGGTAAAGAACTCCAGGTCCTGCCCATTCATTCTTATATCAACAGAAGCATGTTTTTCCAACACTCAGGCAGAAGTAAATCATCACTATGCAAATGCATGAATATTAGCATTTACTAATGTTCCACTGTTCTGAATAGTCAGATTTAACAAATGTCAAATAGATATGTCTGATAAATATCTGTAGCAGCTTTCAGATGATGTTCAACTGTTTACATCCGAAGAGACACAGAAACAAATTCAGTTATCAAAATTAGGCAGTTGTTTCTAGCAATTTGCAAAAGCAATTGTAATGATTCTACATATACAGCACATGTGGCCGTGTAAAGAAAACTTGAAGAAAAACCCTTCAGAGGAACAATTCATTTAAAAATAAAATCTACAGATACAGTGAAATTCAGATGATTTAATCCAGTAAGCAGCATGATAAACTGATACCATACATAAAGCAACACATCAGCACTCTTTGATATTCTTTTTAGTACGAATTTATCTCTTAATTTCATCTTTCTTCAATGCAATTAAGCACGATAGGTTTGCTAAGAACAGCAGGTGATGATTTGCTTATACACTGTATGTTTTGACCTAAAAAGTATTATTTCAGTTATCCAAATAAGATGCTCTTTTCTGAGCTGCATTACATTCTTCCACTTCCCCTGCCAATCTGAGTACAATTCATAGGTTTGTCACAGCACAGATCAAAACAATTGCACATACAACGTAAGTTATAATGCAGCTCCAAACTGTGCTCTGAGATAATTCAGATACTTCCTCTATACTTACAGATCTGTAAACGCCACTGAAAATTTCACAAAAGAAAACCAAATGATGAAGAATTTGTCTGATAAAACAAGTCTCATTGAATGTTTGTATCACCCAAACACAACCAAGTTTAATAAAACTGGCTACTATGTTAAACACAGCCAGAAAGAGGCCCTTGAAATATTTCAGTGACATAAATCTGGATTTTGGAAAATATAAAATCTTAACAATAGAAAATCCAAATCCATATATAAAAATAAATATTATTTTACATGGGATAGTTAACACTATGCATCTTTTCACAGGGAAGACATATAGATGGTATTAAAAAAATTCTTATGTATTTCAAAGGATGAAATACTTAAAAAGACAAAAGATTCAGGCCATGAAAGAAAATAACTAGGGCTCATATTTCATATTCATATATAAGTGCAAGTTTTATTAAGAATGTGAAACAGAACACTAATTGAAGTACAGAGAAATACATCTAAATGTGGACGTCTACCACACACAGCAATGCAGGTCAGAAAACAAGTCCAGCGTGGACATGCACTAAATGCGTCCTTGCTCAGAGAGAAATAATAAAAGATAACAGGATTTATACTTGTTCTTTTGGTTCAGCCTTAAATAATGTTTGATGGGAATGTAACCACAGACTTCAGTCTCTGGGATCCTCAGTTACAGGACCTTCTTTTCCACTCTGAGGACTCCAATTAGAAGGAATTCATATACACCTCAAGAAAAGCAAGACATTTGGATTTCTTTTTCAATTCTAGCCTGGACCTAGCTCACAGCCATAGTAGCTTCTGCCTTCACCTGTGAACATAACAAATTATTCTCCCAACATTTGGACATAAGCAGGAAGAGCAAACCAAGCACATACTGGGCTGCTCTCATCATCGACACAAGCTTGTTGGTCAGTACAGAAAACAAGGAACACATTCAATTTCTGTCAGCATTCCCAACATCCAATTTCATGAGCGCCCTTCATCATTGTCTCTCGAGCATCTCTTTTCATTTCTTATACTTGATGTGAAATTCCTGGTCTATTTTCCAGGTTCATTCTTCAGTTCTGTCCTACTAGCATGGACTCCTAGCATCTTCTCATCTAGTCATTATCTATTAGAACAATATTACCATTAAGTATGATCAAAATTCTCACTTCTTAATTTTTTAAAAAATAATCAAACTACATTTTTAGTTAGAAGATTCTAAACTATCTACAGAAAACATTCCCGGTATGTCACAATGTTTATCTTAATGAGCGTATATAGAAAGAGGTCATCTTAAAGATTTGCAGAGGAAAAATCTTTGATCGTATCACAAGAGATGAGCAATTTCAGTTACAAATCCTCCAGTCACGATCTTCCACATGTAATACATATCTCCTAGTGCCATGGAAGCCCTCTTATCACTGTGCGTTAACGCAATCCAATCAAATTAAGTAAAACTAACAAAATGCATTGAGCAAGAATTCAAAGGCACAGATTCTTTATGGGGAATGAGGTCTCTGAAACCACTTCAGTGGTACAGAAAATAAAAAATTGCCCTTATTCATTCAAGTAAATGAAGATAAGGAAAGAAAAAAAGAGAGAAATAAGTAAATCAAAGAGCTTCTTCAAACACCACAGGTAAATCTGCATTCGAATTCTCCCTCCTCTCAGAAAGAACATTTTTTCCCACATCTGTTTGGAAATGGTCACAATGATCTTCCAGAATATTAATAAATAATATTATTTTGGTTTGAGTTTTTTGTATGTATATCTAAGAAGTAGTGCATTACACGTAATGAACTCTAGCATCTACAGTCTCTGAAGATAAATAATACACAGCTCTCCGGATATGCAATCAAAAGTCTTTGAAAAACGAACAAAGGTAAAAAGTTAAATGATTGCAGGTACCCATGATTATACATATACTCTTATTTTATGGCTAAGAATTATATTTATTGAAATCTATCTAATCCCTTGCTTGTGTTAACAGGTTAATGGTATTAAGAGCTGCTAATTATTCTTACCAACAGTTTATTACTACAAATTATTAAAAAAAATTCCTTAATTCCCTCGATACTTCTATAAATGCCGCTCATTTATTAGGTAACTGGGAGTAAGTCTACAAATGCAAGAATTTCCTTGAAAACTGCTAACATAAAAGTGGTTCCTTAAAAACACTTATGTAATGTTGATATTAAATTCTTTTTTAAAGTAATCAAACATAACATGTATTTCTCTCCTTTCAGACACAGAAATCACAAATAATGTTGAAGTGCTAAAAATTGATAGACCCTAGACCAGTCATTGTGATGGTCTTAACCACCAGTTTCCTCCACAATTGGAGGAGAGGAGAATCCTGTAATAAATAAGTTTCAACATTCACTAATCTCCCACTGTTGTGTTACCTCCTCCTTCCACCCCATGCTGCAACTATAAAATCAAATAGCAAGGAAGTTCCAGGAACGTATGACTGCACGCTGTTTGTTGTGCATATTGCTTCTACTGGCACATTGCAGAACTATGCAATCAAAAACACTTCTGGAGAAATAGAATTTCAAGAAGAAAGTAGAAGATATACTCCTCTTATATTTTCCAGAAAGTCGTCTTAGCTGAGAGAGAAGCATAATTTCTAATGCTTATCAGACAGCATGGAAATGTTTGACTATGGCTTCATTTAGGTTACATTGTAGCCAACACATGGAAAAAAAATACCAGATTCTAGATTAAGTAATCTTGCAGAAATTTCTCTACTATTCTGAAGAGCAGAGTAAGAAGAATATCATTATCATCACTTTTTAAATCTATTCGAAATAGCACAAGAGCAAATGAAGATTTCAGGTCAAAGGCAAGAGACGACTATGCATTACCATCAAAAAAATTGATCTGAAGTAAAAAGTTCAAATTCTAGAGAACTGAGTCCCATTCGCTCAGGATAATTCCTAACAGTCTATCCATAAAAAGAGTTTTATTCCCATCTCCATTTAGACCTACCAAAAAGAAAAAATGCATTCTCAGGAACACTACTTTTTAGGAGGAATTATGTACGTTTATCAGTTGTCAGAGGCTAGTGCTATTTGACTGCCATTGCAAAGAATTATAAAGATCAGAGACTGAGGGACTGATGACTGAGCACAGGTCAGGAGAGATTCAAGGAAATGAAAAGGATGCAGTTAGAACAGCATCTTGTAATGACATGCATTCAAAAATAAAGAAAATGAAAAGTAGATTCAAGAGGTTTTTCCCTGAAAAAACAACAACAAAAAATACTCACAAAAACCAAGCTTAACAGCAGCAGTAAAGTTGACAGCCATAGGTCATCCAGATAGCTCTGGAGTACAAGCAGGGAAAAACACTGCTGCTGAGCAGACAGGCAGCAGCCAAAGGCTGTAGGCTCTATCACCAGTGGTCAGTTCTGTTTTACAAATTGGGAAAGAGGAAAATGGAGCAAAACTTTTCAAGTTTTCCAAGCTTTCACTCCAGCATGCTCCCAAACATTTTATATCTTTTACACTCATCAACCTCACATTTAACACTGGGCACCCAAGCCTCACTTCTTTCCTTTATTGGAATTTTTTTTTTCTTTTTCATTTTTGACCCCAAAAGATAGGGGAAGAAGTGAAAAAGCAGAAAAATTAACATAGCAGAAGAACATAAGCAGCATTTAATTTTTTCGTTTGTTTGCTTGTTTGTTATCAGTAGATAAAGCTGAAAGGACACATTTCTGGCACAGGTTTACGTTACTGGAACTGAAGTGATTGGAACTGAAAATTTCTCTGCTGCTTGGATACAGAATGTGGAATTTTTCTAACATTTGCTGTCTATGATGGAATGGGAGAAGTAGTAAAAACTTCGCCTTATCAAACTGCTTGTAAAGATCATCTGTCCTTAAAAGGCTGTATAGCTAGACAGACACAAATACTGGCTGATGCTCATCCTTAGCCAATCATTAGAGTTGGTACACTAACACATGTACATTACCATACAAAAGAATGAAATGAATAAAGTTGATAGAAGTTGATAAAAGTTGACTAGACAATTTACACTGTTATATCTTGTAGATCATCTAAAAAAATTATTCAACTACCCATCTATGAAACACTAACGATAGTGTTGCAGAGCAGCGGAACTGGAATGTGAACTACAAGCATGTCTGTATTTTTATCCTAGTGAAATTTCAGGGTGAGTATTTGTGTATTTAAAAGGAGAAATGTTGAAGGGCCCCAGAATACATTTTCCAAATGCTTTTCTAAAGTTGCAAAGACTATTTTTCATTTGCTAGTTAATGTGCAGAAAAGTGACTAATTGCATATATAATACATAGTGGTCATATATTTGCACATAGAAGATAGGCTGCATGCTCAAACACTGCATGCAAAAGATGAACATGAAAAACATTTTGAGGTGAATGCACATACGAATGAGATCAGTTTGAATACGTGGAAGGAGAGGTCCAGCCATCTATCACAAGGGAAATAAATACCTTGATATTGACACTTCATTTTCAACATGAAAATATAATTAGTATTTATACATTAATAATTATTTTTAGGAGACCTAATAAGGAATAACAGAAGTAATTTTTAGTAGCTTATGGAAAAAAAAATCCTTTTTTCATTACTTTAGATATAATTCCAATATTATCAATACTGCTACCCACTTGTCTTGTATGGTGATATTGTACTTTACACCCTATATTCATCAACAATATCAAGTTTCCAAAGTTATTAACAGAGTAAAGCATGGTTTTCTGAATTTTCTTTTGCTGTGGTTAAATTGCCACTGATTCTTTGAGTTTCCTGATAACTCATAACAGTATCAATTACTATATTTATTTCTCCTTTGAAGGTTACAGTGTTATTTTGGCATGGTTTCATAGCGCAAATTACAGCTGCTGGTACAAATGAAAAAGTCCCCTCCCGTAAGGGTCACCATAGCTACACTTTGTACTTTGGGTGACTTGCACAGAATTTAGCAATCGATTTTGCAATAGCCTTCAGTACAAAGTGACTTTCACTGCCTTCCTATACATACCAGCAAGTACGAAATAGAGAATGAATTTAAGAAAGAGGAGCTTTTAGAGTTACTCTTGGTAATATTTTCAAAGCCATTTGTGAACTTTAGAAGTCTGATTTCCATTAGAAGATAATGAAACCTGGTAGTTTTATATAAGGTTCCTGACAATGAATAGTCATCATGATTTCCATGTGTCTTATGAGCAGTCAGTGCCTTTTTGTATACAGTAGTGCACATACAGGTAATTAGTTAAACAGTTAAACAATTAAGCAACATGTACACCTTGGCACATCAGGTGAAATTGTCTGAACAAGCGTAAAACAATCCACATTTGAGATGGAGAGCAGTCCACTAGGAACTGGACTGAGTGCTAATCTATGTATTTTAATAAATAGTATTGCAAATTATTTGTAGGCAAGTTTAGTGGTCCCTATAGTTAATTGTATATTGGTAGGTAAAAAGGTATCTAGTTCATTATATGGAACAGAACTATAATGCATTCATATAAATCTAAAATTTCTAAGTAGAACAGCAATATTCTGAAGGTGCATGGTATAGCACCCAACATGACAGATGGCTTCTCAGGGAAAAGGAGAGATGACAGTACAATGTGGAGGAGACAGCAAAACAAAAGCATTACCTGGAACCTCTTTTCAGCAGCAGGTAAGAAAGAGAAAAAGATTACTTATACAAGTTTGGCTGAAAGCTAACTGTCAGTGAATTATTCATAGAAAGAATTGTTATGACCTTCTGCTTTGTTTACTTCTTTTTAAACACAAGGAAATTGCAACTTCATATGCTGTGTAGATCTGTGATCAGTATAGAAACATTGAATTCATTTAAATGGGAATTATGAACATACACTGGCATGAGAAAATAACTTTTAGGAATATTTCCTACTGTAAACAGAAAAAAAGCAGAAGCAGACCCAAAACATCTGTAGTATATTATTTAAAGAGTTGGCAAACAATACATGAATAGTTTAAAGAAGTGTTTAGCAGGTTTAACTTCCTTGAAAGATCTCACAAACAGAGAAGTCAACTCACTACTGAAGACAGACGTTCAAGTTCACTCAAAGTTCTGCTTAAGGATGTTTGTGTAAAACCTCTCTCTTTATCTTCAATGAAAATTACGAGGTGGAAAGTCTGAGCTCACCCAAGTGCTTCCTCCCCACTCTCTCATTCCTTCGGAAGCACAATTTAAGTTTATTTACTGCCCCTTTCAGGCCAAAATAAGTTCTTCACTTCTGGCTTAGTAAAAGACTAATTTTTAAGTAGTCTGCTAGCTCCCTTCCCATTATGAACATGCAAAGATATAATATAGGTTATGTGTTTTTGAATGCATCATTCACACACAAAAAAAACACCTCAGGACAAAAAAAGAAAAAGAAAAAAAGAAAAAAAGAAAGGAAGCAATTTTGCCACAGTGCTCGGTTTGGAATTGCATGTGGGAGTAGAGATAGAGCAGCTAAAAAAATATCAAAAGATGTATAACACATAGGGATCTTCCCATGCCAGAGATCTCAGCCCATAGACTAAGTAGTGATACGTATTAAGAAAGCATGATAGTGGTAACTATGAAAGAAAACACTTTCAAATGTTTAATTATCCTTAGGAAATTTTCTTTTGAAAAATCAAAAGTTTAGTTTTGAGATCTCTTGGTACAGTCATTCTTATCTATGCAATATTAATCACATTATCCTCCCTTTGACTGTGACAAAGGGTGAACAGTTTAGGGAGTATAAGAACAGGATAAGAATGCAGTTATATTCTCGAGGGGAATATCCCAACTTCCAGAGGTTTGCAGTTCAGGGAGTACTTGAGCCAGAAGTGTTTTCAAAATTAACCATCTGTGATGGATTTTTCTTCTAAGCAATTTAACTAGCATAAAAACATACTTTGAAAGATCTTTAAGTAAAGGATAGAGATAGTTTTCTGATTTATTTCATGATGCCGAGTATCCATAAGGCTATCATACAACATTATGCACATAGTAGATATCTTTTTACATAAAAACACATCTTTTAATATTATTCAGAAAGTATAAATAATTCAAATTATAGATTTAGATGTAATTGTTGTCTCAAAGTCTACACCATTTTGCAGTTTTGATAAAAGTTAAAATAAATATTCCCATGTCAATGATCATAGAATCATAGAAACACAAGATTGGAAAGAACCTACAAGATCATCTAGTCCAACCGTCCTCCTATCACCATCTCTACCCACTAAGCTACTAAATCATGTCCCCTAGCGCCTCATTCAGACGCTTCTTGAACAGCACCAGGGACGGTGACTCCACCACCTCCCTAGGCAGGCCGTTCCAATGCCTGACCACTCTTTGAGAGAAAAAGTTTTTCCTTATATCCAATCTAAATCTCCCCTGGCGCAACTTGTAGCCATTCCCTCTTGTCCCATCAGTAGTTATCTGGGAGAAGAGGCCGACCCCCTCCTCACCACAACCCCCCTTCAGGAAGTTGTAGAGTGCGATGAGATCTCCCCTGAGCCTCCTCTTCTCCAGACTCCCAGCTCCCTCAGCTGCTCCTCATAAGACTTGTGCTCTAGACCCCTCACCAGTTTTGTTGCNGAGGGTACACTCAATCCCCTCATCTAGGTCATCAACAAAGACATTAAACAAGATGGGCCCCAGTACCAACCCCTGGGGGACACCACTTGTAACAGGATGCCAGCTGGACTTAACTCCATTAACCACTACCCACTGGGCACGGCCCTCTAGCCAGTTCTTTACCCAGAGAAGAGTGTACCTGTCCAGGCCACGGGCTGCCAGTTTCCCCAGGAGAATACTGTGGGAGGCCGTGTCAAAGGCTTTGCTGAAGTCTAGGTAGACTACATCAACAGCCTTTTCCTCATCTACCAGTCTGGTCACCCAGTCGTAGAAGGAGATGAGGTTGGACAAGCATGACTTGCCTTTCGTGAATCTGTGCTGGCTGGGCCTGATCCCTTGGTTGCCATGCACGTGCCATGTGATCTCCCTCAAGATGATCTGCTCCATAACTTTCCCCGGTACTGAGGTCAGGCTGACAGGCATGTAGTTCCCTGGATACTCCTTACGGCCTTTGATATATATTATGACAATTTTACTTCATGAGGAAATGATGTATAGTTACTAAAGAAAGCCTTAAGCAATAAATACCACAAGCAGACTTGAACCGGATGTAGTTCTGGATGAAATCTTGTGGTTTTGTCTAGATTTTTTTCAGAAACTGTGCCTGAAATGTAAGCCTTCAGCATAGTTCTGTTTAGCACATCAACCTGTACAGCACTAGCATTTCTTATTTCCCAACAACATCTTTGGAATTTCACTAACTCCTGAAAGGAAATTAGAAGTCACACTCAGACTCTGTTAACCTTAGCCTGTTATTTTTTTTTTTTTCAAATTGTTTTAACATGCAGTGAAGTAATGCTGATTTAAGACTTAGGAAGAATATCTCTCTAATGCAAAAAAAATAATTTCAAAACTTGCAATAAAGTGAATATTCCTGTATGGGCACCTATAACAGCAAACAAAAATAAGGGTTTCCAAATACACAATAAAAAGCAAGCAGAAATAGATTTAAAGCTAATGCAGTCTGCAGTTCTAGCATGTACATTTTTCCTTACTATCCCGGAACAACAGGTCAACACAACCATCACCATCATTTCCATTCATTCTCAGCATCAGCGGGCCATATTAGAACAACTTAGTGTCAATTGTATTATTTCACAGCTTGCATCTTTGGAGCTCACACACTGTCTAGCATTACCACCCCCTAATCTAGCTACCTTTTTTTTTTTTTTTTATATCGCAGGAACTATGCAGTAAAACTGCAAATGGTTATGTCTAAAATTGGGGATTGGAGTGTTGCAAACTATTTCTTCCATTCATCTCTAAATCCTTGTTTAAAACAGTCGGATTTCTTTGATTATTTCAAGCAGTAGCAAAACCAGACTTAAAACATTCAAGACTTCAAAAAATATTTACCTAATGATTTTATTTTGAATATTGAATTGCCTTTATCTAGGCAATCATTTTTTAAAATGTTCCATAAAAAATGGGATAAATCATGACTGTCCTGAAGAGAAAAATAAAGGCAATAATGCCTAAAAGTGTGAGTTGATCCAACACATGTCTAAAGTTAATGTGTTAGCCATAAAAATGATTAACACAGAGCACTGTCCACTCTTCCTCATGTGCTGTTGTGAAGGGGAAAACAAAATATTTCTTTATTTCTGTTATTGCAAGAAAAAAAAGAAAGGAGCAAACCCAGAAAACTGAAAACAGGAAACTATCTCCTTAAGAGACCAAAAAATAATCCTTTATTCAGATTCATATTCTGGAAAATGCATTTACATTTGGAAGCGAAGGGTCACTGGAAGAAAATAATTATGGTACACTGAAAGTAGAAAACCATAATTTATAGAGAAATTCCCCACTCACCAGACTGCAGAATTTTGTAGCCCCTTTTGCTTAGTCTCTCCTTCTGACCCTAGGATTCTTTCATTCCTTACTGCAGAACTTTAGCAAAAGGAATTGACATTGTTTTTCCCTACCTTATGACGTGTATTTGCATTTTTGAAAGACAAAATGGCCTAGAACTCTGATTTCCTATGTCATCCTACTACTTACATCTAGGACACTATACAAAAGCTGAGATCAAATTATCAACTTAATAAATCAAACTAATTACAGTGAATCAATTTTTGGTACCCAGTGTTTTCATTTATGACTGAATTCAAGCCACAGTCCAGGATTACAGCAATTGGCCTCACAGATGTGCTTTTGTGAGATAGAAGCAGGAGACTGAAATATCAGGTATCATGACCTGAGATTTCAGGTATCAAGACCTTTAGTGTCATACACTTGACTTAACTCATCTGATACTCCGGATACGAAAAATCATTGTCCTAGCAGTCCTTTCCTCTTCCTTTTGTATAGAGGAAACTTCAGCCAGGGTTAATGAATTCCACTTCAGCTGTCAGAAATCCCAAAACTAGTTACCACAATCCTATGTAGTAATATCCTTGGTATGGTCTTCAAAGTCTGCATTGACCTAGAGATCAATTACCTGGTAGTATTTATCTCCCTCTTCTCCCTCTTCTCCCACAGAGAATTAAACTCTCCCTACACTCAACAGTAAAACAAACAAATCTTGAAAGACATTCTAAGGAAGCACATAGTACACTAGTGTGTACCTGTGTTCCTGAGAACACTCTCAGGAGAACTCTCTCTCCCAATGTCAGGCAGTCAATACAACAAGCTTACACATTATGTGAAACATCACTACCCACATTCTGAGCAGTATACCCAAATATTCAGCAAATAAACAAAAACAGAAGAAACACAGTGTGGCTTATACAGAAACACTGACTTTATAGTTACGCATTTGTAAAAGCTTAATAATAGAAATAAGTTGATACAGGTTGCTAATTTTATGGTACGATCTAAAATGTAGATGGAGACGTTGGCTTTCCTGATTCTGTCAAGTTGTTTGCAGAAGAATATGCAGAGATTAATGCAACTAGATTTCATCTATCACCACATGGGTGTGATTTTATTTTGGAAACAGGGCCCAGGTAGCTATGAGAAGTGTTCTTCTCGCTTAACTAACATAGGCATCCTTGCAGCTCAGTAAACAATTCTGAGAAAAGGTGTCCAGCAGCCTACGGATTTGTTGCTGTGCTACAAAAGTAACCACAAACATATATGCATAGTCAAACATTTTTGACTATGCATATATTCAAAACTGAATATGTGCAAAATCTCATTACTTGACTCAAGCATGTCAGAATAATGCTACATGGACCTAGCAGGTCAGATCTTGAAGTACTACATGTTCACTGGCACAATGCTGCAGGCTAATTAATAACATCCTTCCTCACCCTGATTTTTTTTTTCTTTAGCTCCAACACAGTGGAGCAGACATGGTATAGACATTTCAGTTGTCTCTGCAACTTGTTCCCTGAACTTTTTATTCCACAGTGGACCTTTATAACAGCACTGTCATATAGTCATACAGAATTTCATAATAAACTAGTTGAGTTGAGCCAGTGTAGAGTACTGAAGAAGAGAGGATGAGATTTGATCCCCTCCTTACAACTATTCTGTTTAGTACCCACTCCTGTTTACCCAGACTGGGCTCTTCCTTTGTCCCCTATGCCTTTTCTAATGAGTAAAAAGCTACTACTTAATAGTAAAGTGTGAAAGCCTTCACTTCTATTTCGAAGTATATATATACTTTTCCAAGTTGCTTAAGTTATTAAAATGTGTTTAATTCTGCACTTTGTGTAAATGAACTTACCTCACGATCCCCTGCCTTCATAGGAAGCAAAAGGGAAGGAAATCAAAGTAAAATAAAAATTAGTACCTATGAATGTAGACCTACTAAAACATTTACCAATCTTAAATGTTAACTTCAGTAGACCAGAAGTTAAAATGCAGGCAGTAACTATACAATGTTTTTATTTTTCACAAAAATATCTCTTTCCCTCCATTTGAAGTTTCAGAACCCAAAACTTTTAAACAATGAAGGCAATTGAATCTTTTCATCAACTTCGATGCATTTTGAATTGGAACCTAGTTAACTTACTACAAAATTAATTTTCTTTAATATTCTATTTGAAAATGAAAACCACAACTCCAACAATTTCAAAAAATGATTATTGTATGAAATACAAGAGGTTTATAGTTTCATTTTAAAAAAAATTTAATCATAGCTATAAGCAACAAAAGTAAATATAAAACCAAAATGTTTATATGACACATACTTTTTTTTTTTTTTTTTTTGTTTCCACACCAAATGTATCCAATTAATCAACAGGAAAACAGCTTTTTATTTTAAATATGAGACAGGGAACCATAGCTTTATAAGCATGTATCCTTCCCCTACTTCAGAGAAAAAGCTTAAGAAACTTATTTCACATCTACTTTATCTGCTGGTCTACCTTTGCTCTGCTCCCCAACATCCTCTCTCTTCTAAAGCATATGCTAGTGAACCAAGCAATACAACTAACTCCAAATCACGCAAAGCAATCGACTGCATAATCCAAGACTCACAAATAGAAAATGTAGAAACACTGTGGACAGAATTTTTCAAAGAAAGGAAGAAATATAGGGAGACAGAAACCATGCATGGAGCAATTAGACAAATTAGTCAGCTCAGTTTGTTGGCAAGAATAAACAATTGAAAGCTGTCTTACAAATAAAACAATTGTACAGGTTCATATCTACAGTGACATCACTAGCTACTATTTGCCACTTAAAAAGTTTCAAGAACAGCATATTATAAACAGCAGCAAATGACTCAATTTCATCTTAAGAAACTCCCCAAACATAATAGGGTACATATATCACTGGTAGTTTTTTGATCTCTCTGAAGAAGAGGTACAGTCTAGTTCTTAGCCATGTCAACTGCTAAGCATTTTTTTTTCAAGAAAATATTTCTATTCTTCTTATACATATCTTTTTTAGATGTATATATATTTCAACATAATTATAGCTTACTATTAACCATATTTCCAGATTGCTTCCTTGGCTAGAATTGTAATTTAGCAATTACCTTTCATCTAAGGTTGGCTCCTTTTGTTGTAGATGAGGCTTAATTCCAAACATTGGTCTAATGTTTGTCGATAAGGCTTTGATGGTGTAATTAATTTCATTTTCCCTTGTTACATCACTGTCATATCCTAACACAATCAAAGTGAACAGTATCAAAACGAAGTAAGACAGGAAAAAAAAATCACTATTTGTGCAGCTTTCAGTGGAGTACTGGACTACAAGAAAAATTATAGCATTTTAAAAACAAATACACAAAGGAAAGAAAGTAGCAGGGAATCATGAATATTGTTTAAAAGAGCCCTCTAAGAAATCAAATTCCTGGAACATCTTTGGGGAAACAACTATTAAGAAAGATTCAAGGGACATTCAAAGCTACTCTATTTCTTTTTGCTTGGACTTAACTCAGGGTCACTATGAAGAATCTCGCTACATGACACCTGCTAATAAATTTTGATAGATTTAGCATCAGGTTGTTCTCAGTTCCAAGATCCATCTATGAGGCTCTAACAACTGGATGGAATCTAAAGCTCTATATCGGGCTCTGACAGAACACTTAGGAACAGTCAGGCATATCAAGATGATGTTTACTATATTTAGTACAGTAAACATGGCCAAAAGGTGATTGAAAGGGTTGTTACTTACCCTCCATTTCATTCAAAAAAACAAAACTACTGATTGCAGCTTTCTAGGTATTTCTTAAGTCTGACTGAAATCAACAGGGCCCAATAAAGAGAAATTTTAGAGAAAAAAGACTGCAATGTCTTTCTATGTAATGGATCTCTCTCCTAGAATATATTTGAACACATATCTTAAGAGGATTCTGTATAAAGCACTGGAACTTAGGGAAGCTTATTGGGCAAAACTGTGCTGGTTGTTCACAAGCTGAAGCTGAGCAAAAGCTCTTAAGATTGAAATTTTTGATTCAGAAAGCTAAAATTTACCATGTCCCCTATTTGTCTAAATATTTAAAGTGTCTCTTTGGTCATCTAGAAGATTTCGGTGAAAAGAAGTTTACTTACTACACAAAATTATTTAAGAATTAGCAACAAGAGTTTAAAAATGCTTAAGAAATCTACAAAGAAGGAAAATTGCGCTTGGAAGCAGAGAACCCTTGGAGTTATACATGCAAAAGGAAACATTAAGTATGTCAAAAACAACAGAACTTAATTTTACAAAAATAATTAGTATATTACTGATATTTTGATTTTGCAATAGCTTAAGTTATACAATATATGAACATCAGTCTACTTCAGCCTACAACACTTTTATGCTATGGAAATATTACATCACGATACCTATGATCTTGCATTGTACGGATTTCAACATAATTCCATTATAAACAATGTCCAAATTAAACTGTTAAGAATTTATTTTTCTATATAGATTTTGGAAGCTATCTATAATTAGCACAATATTTTTAATTTTAAGACTGACAATTTTTTTTTAATACATTCAGACTAAAAGCAGCACATCAATTACTTCATTATCATTTTCTTCACATCAATATCTGCCTTTTCCTCAAGGAGGTTTTGCTTAATGTTTTTGACGCATCTTTACTATTTATGTTACTTTTTTTCTAAATAAGCAGCCTCTCGTTAATAAACAGTTTTCTTAAGACAGTATAATCCAGCCAGCATTATACATCATTACTGACCTCCATCTTCTTCAGAATCCAGGTCAGACTCTTCACTGTCACACTGCCTGCTATCCCGATGTCCTTCCATCTCATAAGTCCACAGCATTAAAGACGTGTCTGCTCCTCCAACAGTGACCAACAAACTGTCATCATAGGTCCAACGGACATTTGTTACATGGGTACTGTGAGCAACATACCTCTTAAATTTTCCAAACTTTCCCTAAGGGAGAAGAAAGGACAGATCAAAAACTAACCTGTCTACCTGATAAAACCAAAATGAGTTGCCAGTACACCTTTGTCCAACAACATGTTCTTCACTTTATCTGTTCTGCATTTGTATTACATGATTTGCCAAGTTCCTTTTCTGTAGCAAACTTATTAAATGCAACCATATTTCCATACCAAGGATCTAAGAAATTTTTTATAAAGAGATTCCCTCAATAAGCACTGCATCACATTTCTTAAGAGAGAAAATAATTTATCAGATTAAGAATAAAACACACACAATATTTTGGGTCAACGCCTGTGTGTTGTTGAAATCCCAAGCATGGTAAAATATTCAAAATTGAATAAATATTTACTGGCAAACTCACAAATATACAGGAAAACTAGAAAAGTTCTAGAAAAGCAATTAAAATAAGCTTCTAGAATGCCTTTTTTAAATAATGCTGAAGTTTTTCATGTTAGGAAAAAAGACTGAGGTGGGACAGAATGGAGATCTATAAAATCGTGAGTGACAGATAAGTGAGGAAGAATTGTTAATTGGCTTAGAAAATAAGACTGTAAGGGGCTAAAAATACATTGATAAAACCACACTATGGATACTAATGCCAAAGATATTACTAGAAAGAGCCTGGCCAATAAACTGCAAGAATTTGAGAGATATCACTATACACCTGTCCTGTTCTTATAGTTTTCTCTACACATCTGCCACTGTCGCTGTTAGGACACTATGTGAGATGGCTCTCCAGTGTGACCTAGAATAGTCATTCTATCTGACAGTTTAATGCATTGCAGATTTGTAATATTCAACGACTTCCCTCAAGGACAAAAATCTAAAACCACTAGTTTGTTCTCAAAGATCAACTTTTTCATTTTTATAAATATTTTGAAAAGGTAGTTTTATTAACCAGTCTTCTACATGCACAGCTGAAAATTACTTACTTTAGCAGGGTATCGAAATAGCTTCACAAATCCAAAATCATCTCCTGTGGCTAATACTTTACTGTCACTAGTGAGACATGAAGCAGTTACATCTGTGACTTCACCAATAATTGGCCAGATTCCTTCACAGCAAGAGCCCAGAACACTTGTCCATGATGCCCAGCCAATCTTTTCTACCTACAAAAACAACCTGTTTGAGACAAAGGATGCTTTTTCCTAAGCAGTTTTCTTCCGTGTCTGATTATAAAAAAAAAGTCCTTGCACTGAAAGATATGTCATCTAAAAGATCATATTTTAATATTAACCACTTATTTTAATCACAATTTCATTTGAGACCCTTAATTTTATCTCCATTAACTTTTTCAATCTCTAGATGTATTTTAAAAATTACCTTACTTCTTCTTTCAGCCTAGAAAAAAAACAAATTACATTCTTCAATGCTGCTTTTTCAATCTCATAGAAAACATTACTTCAAAAATTACACACTTTCACTCTTTGACCTCTGATAATACTCTATGTCTCAGGAAAAAATAAATATTACAACTACAACATACTACACTTGCCTGTGCATATTATTTATATTATGCCACATCATTATAGGAAGATAGATATGAGGTCTTTCAAGGTAAGTTTAAGAGCTAGGTAATCTCCAGTAGGTTTTCAAAGGTCTTTAGGTACCATTAGAGGCATATAACATTTTCACAAGTACACAACAGTGTCTGATGTCCATTTCTTAACAGAAGAAACAAACACAACATCCCCTAGGTAATTTATCATTCCAATTACACTATCTGACTGAATAGCTTGCAAAAAAGGGTGAAGGACAACCAATGATACAATAAAAGCTTTTTCAAAACCAGTTGCGGTTTTATACATCATTTTCCATGTAGCATAGGCTGCTGTATCATAACTCTGATCTGTAAACAAAGTAAGAAAGCATTCTGTTTCCTCACCTCCAAAGTGGGAATTGTCTGTTTTTTCCCACGAGGAGCTTCAAAAAACAACTGTTCTTTAGCACCAGTGTTGACCTGCAAGAGCTTCCCTATAAAAATATTACATATTGTATATTAACATTAATTAGAGCATTCTTTTAAAATAGAAATATTATATACATACAACTATTTGTTTCTGTTAATTATCATTTCACCTGTTACACACACAGTCTCTGTAAATTGCAATAATACATCACTTTATCCTCATTATGGCTGTCCCATCAGACAGCAGACAAAACGTATGGGGTATGATTCAGGGCTAATTTGTTACAACTGGCTGACTACTACTCATGTGCTCTTGGGCTTGAGAAACACACATGCTGCCTGCCCAATGGCTGATTCCAAATAGCTGACTTTGGCTGGCCTTTATACTTTTTTTCTGAAGAAAATTCTTATTAATGTTCTTGTCCTCCTCCTGCTTTCAAAATTCTCAAAGGAATCTAACTTCCACCATTTTTTCAAATCAATTGTAAATTGGACATATGCAAAGGTGATTATGCCAGAGAATATGAGCAGGAACTGATAGACTGCAGAATAGTACTGCTAAGTTTTTTATGAAATAGAACAGAAAATACAGATCTAGGAATTGTGTATTAAGATTCAGGAATAAGGCATTGTTATTTTTAACAATATTCAAGAATACATATTCCTGAGCTACAGATGCAACTGCATTTTGCAGTGCATCATTCAAGAGGCAGAAGTCAAACAATAAATATAGATGTAAAAAAATACAATAATCTGTAAAGACAGTCTATATTACTTCAAGCTGCATGACTTCTAAATATGTAAGTAGCAGTAAAAATTGTGCTTTTATATTTATTCACATTCTGTGAGCATCTTTATAAACTGAAGAAAAAAATCTGTTAGTGCCACCATAAATTCATGCTGTCTGTAATGCAATCAGTCTTCCAGGACATTTTTACAATTCAGATGATTGCTGCTTACCTCTTACGTCCCAGTCCATGTGCGTTATATAACTGGAGGCCCCCTTGCAGATTCCTACTCGTTTACTACTCATTACATTGTAGATATCTACAAAGTTGTCACAAGATGCCACAGCTAAGTACTTTCCAGCCCCTAAAACACATCAGTAGAAACACAAGACATTTTAAAAATCTTTAATGGTCTGTATATTAAAAGCAAGAACTTTCTGAATTCAGCTATATTCATCTCAGATTTTTTTTGACATAAGTCTGCTAATTTATACTTGGATTCTGAGATACGAATGCTGATATTACATAATTGACATTTCAGTAGGAAATATATAACCGTTATATTGTCACATTTTTAGCAATAAACTAATGAAACTAAATGAAATTTTAAAGTTTTTTTTTTTTTTTTTTTTGCATTTGGAGAGAGGTAAGGCTGAAGTATTAGAACTTGTATCAGTTATTTGCATCAAATTTTGCCTACAGAAGAGTATTTTCACTGAAACAGCATTAGTATTTTAGGCCATAAATTTCAGTTTGAAAACACTGGTTTCACTGGGTTCATTAAGGTGGAGGAGGACAGGAGGACAAAAAAGGAACCACAGCTTTTCAGCACATTAGCTTCAAGCACTCCTATTAGCTACAAGTAACATAAATCCAAACTTAGACCAAAGTGGAACTTATTTCAGTCCCTTGATGTTCGTGATTTAAAATCTTACTGTTGCATTTAGGAGGTTACTCTGAGCAAATCTGTTCCAGTAATATCACTCTTAAATGAGCAACATAGGACTTTACAACCAACACTTTTCAAAACATTAATATCAGTCTTGCTGATCTTTTTTTTTTTTTTTTTTAATCATGTCAAAGAGTACTATAAATCTCTACTTTTTTCTTTTAAGGGTTATAAAGCTTGTTTGAAGAATTTGTGTATAAAAATCTTCATTTAAAATCATTTACCTGGAGAAAACCGGATCTCTGAAATGACATCTTTCCTGTGCTGGAAGGAGACTAGATCCTCCAGAGTATCTGCATTAACTATCAAAAAACTTCCATCATTTAGACCAACAGCTAATGCTTTTCCATCAGGAGAAAAGCAGCAACATCTGCCTCCTATGATGAATACAGAAATATAATTCAGGTCTGTTTACAGTAAATAAACTCTCTTTTTGATTTATTTTTCCAATAGTAAAGAAAAGCATATAATCTAACGAAATATTATAGCTGCTGTCAAGATCATTTCCAAGCTCTACCTCTGTGACAGCCCACAGAAGCCATGAGTAAATGATAAGTACTCAACTCTAGAAACTGAGATTAGATTGATCTGCATATTGATCAAAATTTACCCTAAATTAGTAAAACAACCACTGTTGTGTGTTTTTTTAATTTTTATTTATTTTTTTTATTTTTTTACTTTGCTCTCCTTCACATTATCTGATGACAGTTGTTTGCAATCATTTGCTCCAGAAAGGAGAATCCAGCTGGGAAAGACCTTCTGGACTCACAGAATCCAGTTGTTTGCTTTCATAGTCACCATGTCATATAATCCTTTCACTAAACATCAATCTTCACTTGACAGTTTAATTTCCAATATAAATCTCTTTATGGTCAGCTTATATACATTTGGTTCCATGACAGAATTTTCCATTAGCATAAATATTTTTCCCTTATATTTTCGCTCTGAAGAACTTGTTGTCAGTAATCCTTTATTTAGCTAAAGTGATTCCACCAGACAAAGCTTCTCATTTGCTGCTCTGTGGCTCCTCTTGGTTTACACTCAAATTTCAGTTCAGCTGAACTTAGATGAGAAGTGTACACCAAAATTAGTCTGATTAGTCTCTTGTAAACTACACAAATACTTCAATATGACTTGGGAAAAATACCTCGCTATTACATGTAGTTGTCATCAGCTAGAATACTGTGAGCCTTATACTCCTCAGTTTCACTTCAACTAAACAGACACTTTTCTTACAGTCATCTTGCCTTTCTTAATTATCAAACATTATGTCACTTCTGTTGCTGCAGTCTGCAAGAGTACCCAGCCTTTTCTGTACAGTAGATGGGCACTTTTCAAGACTGCGAAACCACCTCATTTGTTTCTTCAGATTAGATCATCACAGTCTTTACTTTTCTGCCAAAATTACTATTAAAAATATTAAGAAATATCAGCTTTAAGACTCCAGCAGACTCCACCACTTTGAAACTTTTTTGTTTAACATTACCACTCCTGCTTGTGCCAGCTGACAGCTTTTCTTCTGATTAGTTTATCAATCCAGATCATTTTCATCTAAGCTTCCTATGAGGTGTGGTTCAAAATACTTCACTGAACTCCAAACAGATTAAGCCTATTGCATTCCTTTGTCTAGCAAGGCATGCATATCATTCAAAGTTAGTTAACACCAGTGTGGTTTAATCCTAAATACAGTCTCTTTATATGGTGTAATGTACAGAAGATTCTTCATCCATTGAAACAATGTTATTACATAGTATACAATTAGCATTTTTTTCCACATCATTCCAGATTCTTCTTCTAACATTCACAAAAAAAGAACAGACATTCAATATAACTTCTAAGTTTGCTTCAAAAATTTTCTAGATTTTTCCTCAACTGTTCCAATATGCTTCCAATATTGTCTGCAATATGGCAGATTTATGTCACTGGCTCAACTTTTACTGTAAATTTATTGATTAACGATTATTTGCTATTGTAACATATTAAGAACAGTATTACAGAGAAATAAGCTTTGCAGATTTATTAGTTTAAGGGTTACATAACTCAAATACAGCAGCAATAAGGTAATCGTGGAAAAGAATTAACTGGGTCTTGCTTTTGCAAGAATCATAATGCTAGTAGTAAATACCAACTGAATTGAGTTAGATCTGTTTTCATACTAAGTATCTTACCCTTCTTCAATTTGCGAACAGCTAACATACAATGGCTAGGAGATAAATCCCATATTCTTAAGGTTTTGTCATCACTTACAGTGGCACAAATGGGTAAATGAGGATGAGTAGCTAGACCCCAAACTTCCCCCTCCATGTGACCCTGAAAAAAACACAGTGAATCAGATGATTTTACATTTAAAACTGAAACAAGAAATAAATATTTAAGGGAGTTTAAAAAACAAACAAACAAAACCAAAAATAAACAAAAAATCACAAAACCACCAGAGCGAGAACACATATATTTACAGGATAATCAAAAAACATCTGAACACAAACAGAATACATGAAAAAAGCTCTACCCTCCTACTTACAGCAAAAGTGCAAATTACAGTAATTTCTAACAGTGAAAATTTTCTAAGGAGTAATCTCCACACACACCTAGGTTTTTCTTTTACTTTATGTTCTAAATACTCTTTAAAAACTCCAGTTATTTACATATTGCTTTGGCAACTCAAAAAACATGAATTAAAGAGGCACAGACTCTTTGAAAGGAAATTATATGTTGACATAATGTTGTAAAAAAACCTGTTTCATAGAAAGGTTAAAAAGTGTTGCCTGTTTGGTACAGCAAAGAGAAAACTGAAATGTTTTTTGCATAATTACAATGAGGAACTAAACCTAAACCTCAAAAAGAGACATTTCTTAAAAATAATAAGATTAATTGATAGTCAACAGATTAATAAGAAATTTGGTGGAAGATCAATTGCTAGATTTTATTTTATTTTTAAACAAATATCATTTTAGTCTGATAGAATGAATTTGATAAACAAATTTCTACATGAAATTCTCTGATCTGTTCTGCTCAAAGAGTCATGATGATCTGCCCAAATCTTAAAAATGTATGAAATGATAGTATCTTGTTAACTTCACTGGTAATTAAAATGCCTGTCATTTCACAACAGTCATTACTTGAAAAACAAATAGTATTTGTGGTATGGAATATTTCATTTATATCAATGTACCTGAACCAGAAGAGTTATTGGTCCGCTTTTATCTACCTCCAATATTTCACCATTCTTTGTGCCCACTAAAATATGACCGTGTCCCAAAGATATGGCACGTATAGAAGGATTATCTTCTAAGAGGAGACCTAAAACATTGAAATAATAGAAGATAGAAGATTCTCAATTATGTCTTTAAGAGGATTTTTAACACATGCACATTACATTTCCACTGTACAAAAAGAAACTCAGTAGGAAACAAGTAAAAATGTATTCATGAACGGAAGAACTTACATGTTTGGATTCATTTAGGAGCCTTTAGCAATTGCCCAGCTGATGAAAGAACATACACTAGTTGCTCTTCCAAACTTCTGTTTGGGGACTTTATCTTTTTCCATAATAAAGTCACTATATAAAGCAACTACTCTTTCCTCTAAACAGAATCTCTCTGAAGTTTAATCACTGAGTCATTTGTAATCTTAGTGAAAAATAAGTATGTGAAATAAATATCAGCTGTTTCACTATCTTAACAGCATTCATGCTACTTTCAGACATAGCATTTCATTGAACGGATATGAGAATGAGATAAGGTATAATACAATGTTTTAGTTAATGTGTGTTCCCATTCATGATTTCTGAAAATTCAATCACATACATCAAAACACAGAAAATGTAAATTTAAGAGAGCAGGAAGGTGAGACACACATACACTCTCCAGAATATAGGAAAAACTGTAAATCAACACTAAGAGCAAGAATAAATTAAAGGAGTATGAATTAATTTTTTTTTTTAAATAATTTCAACACACATGTATTTACAGAAAATTAAGTCATAAATCGTACTAATACCTTACAAAATAAAACAACTCTAAATTCCATTCCTTTTGCAGACTCCTTCTCAAAAACAAACAAAACAGAGAAGGTTACTTCATGATTAGAAATTGAATAGATTGTATAGTTGTCAGTTTAAAAAAAAAGCCAAACACACCCAGGAGGTAAGAGACTCAAGGTTAAATCAATTAGTTGAAGTAGATAATACAGTAAAAAAGACATGAGGAAACAGAGTTAGGATGCAAGGAAAAGGTCTCAAGTTGTACCAGGAGAGGTTTAGACTGGTTATCAGGAATTACTTTTTCACAGAAAGTGTTCTTAGGCATTGGAACGGGCTGCCCAGGAAAGTACTAGAACTGCCATCCCTGGAGAAACGTGTGGATGTGGAGCTTAGGGACATGGTTTAGTGGTGGACTTAGTAGTGTTAGGTTCATGGTTGGACTTGATGATCTTAAGGGTCTTTTTCAACCTAAATGATTCTATAATTCTACATAAATATTAAGATCTGCTCTCACTAAATGTGCAATCAGACAGTACAACATACTATTACCCTTCCAACAGAAGTATTACTCATTTAGAATCAGTAAAGATTTAAAAACATTAAGTATTTTCTATGTCAAATGTGGATCTTTCCTGACTGGGGAAAGCAATTTCACAGAACAAGTTTTCTAAAGAAATTACTTTAAGTAGAACCAGAAATAGGACAAAAACCGATGCGTTACCTTTAGACCCAGGGGCCAAAGCAGCCCTTTTGATGGCATAGGTTTTGAGACATCGTTCAAAGGTATCATCCCAGAGAGCTACTACCCCATCCTTTCCTCCAGTGACAAATCCCTGGCAAATTAAAAAAATAAAAATTTACAAGATAGAATTGCAGCAAAAAATAGTAAGAGTATGATCTCATAGTTAAAATTTAATATAATTCTCAGCCACGTCTAATCACCTTGTATTTGATGTTCGAAATACATTTAATATCACAATCTCAAGAGAATGCTTACTTTGAAAATCATCTAAAGTAAAAAAAATAAAAATAAAAAATGATAAAACAATATCAATACACAGCTATTAGCAGTATTTCTCTCATTCCACTGTAGTTCTATTTATGCCTTACGCCAATACTTTCCAAAAACACATAAAGGAAAATAAAAGCTGTGTGGTGCAGAAAATATTAACAAATTCTTCTCTCACAAGCTGAGAACTGAGCATGAGACAATGAAGCCTCTGAACTTCATCTGCCAAGCAAACTTGACTTCACAGAAATCACTTTGTATTAATAAATATGGCAGGTAAACATAGTCTAACAGAATAATCCTCCTTTCATTCAGATGGTGAGCTTGGGAAATCTCAAATATAGCATCCATTCACTTTTACATTATTTGTTCAGTGCCACCCTCAAAGCATCATGTCTAAATTAGGGGCTTTTTGGGGTCTAAATTAGTGCTTACGTAGTCAAATAGAAGTTAACTTACTTTTTCTAATGCATGCATGCTGAACACAGGACCATCATGTGCTTTCACAGTTTTTATGAGAAACACATCTCTCCAGATACAAACATCCCCTGTGGAAGTTCCAGAGAATGCCATCTCTTCAGTCCAGCCATATACTGCACACATCATTGTATCAGTTCTTCCCATTGCACCTACGCAGCCCTTTCTCCCAATTAGTCCTCCTCCTGGTTTAAAACAAAAAAAAGGTAACTGAGAGTTTGCTTATAATTATTTCCCAAAACCAAAATAACTTTACCCAGAGTTACAAATCCTTCTAATCTCGTTTACCCATGTCCGAACACTTCTCACAAAATAGCATTTTTGTACTACTTGGAATTGACTTGAATCTGTACAAACAGATGTGTAGAAATACAACAGAGAAAGTGCATTTATAAACCTCACATTAACAACAGAAAAAAAATTAACATCTACTACAGTTCATAGGAATTCCTCATGAAATTAACTTGAAAAAACTGTTTCAATGTTAACTTCTCATCCTTTTCATGACATGTTTTCAGAATTTCTACTTTTATTTTGGAAATTTGCTATGTTCTTGGCCTCTGGATGATACAGACATTACAACTATGAACTTTAAAATTCTTTAAAATACTGTGATCTGAAATAACGACAGGCATAATACATAGTAACTTCTAGCTAGAAGGTCAGATTTTCACAATACTCAGAGAAACTTCATGTGGTATGAAACAAAAGCTCCTCTGGATCTGACATTCTGTACCATTTTCATACTTACAGAGATAAGGTTTCAAACTCTTTGCCATCACTTGGCACTGATGAAATTTAGCCTTAAGTATACACTGTGGTGTCATGTCTCACATTAATTACAGCTGTTCTAGTGCAGATTTCAGAGACCTCGCATTTGTCGAGGTGATGATACTCTACTCCTCATGCTAACACTGCTAAGTGTGTTTCACGGTGACTGCAATGCCAGTGGTCATATGGATGAGTGACAGCATTAGAGAAATTTGATTCCCGTTGACTGATCAATCCCAGAAAAGTTAATCCTTTTTTTTTTTTTTAACTCAAAACCACAATCTCTGCTTTTATTATCTTAGTTAAGATAGCAAGCTAAGTAAGCCTTCTGTAGCCTACACATATTCATACGTTTTTTGAGGTTTGAAGCCATGAAGTTTACACTAACAGCAGGGAACGGTGTTTTTTTTTTCATACCATTCAAAATTTTTCAAGCAGATAAAGCAAGCTGCTTATCTTGGTTTTTAATTGCCAAGTTCAACAGATTTATGTAAAGCAACAGGTCTCAACTCTCAATGTGTCCTCTTTAACTACTTTGTCTGAAATGTTGTATGAGAATTCTTATCACTTTAGATTTCTTTCTATTTGTGCCTTTTTATAACATATACACTCAAACTGTCCTTCTTCCAAAAACCTGCTGTATTATTTTACAGCTCAGCAACTTTTTGAGATGTGCTGTATAATTATTAGATATAAAAAGTCAGTAAAAACTCCAGGTTTCTCTACTTGTGCATCTCTAGCAACATACAAAATTGTTCTTAAGTAGAATCGACACTAGTGACACAATGCCAATTAGTGTTATTTATACAAGGACTAGGGCAAAGTTACCCTACAAAGGTATATAGAGAAAATATCTGCCTTTGATGCATGAAAGGCATTTTAAAAGGTACAGTATTTACACTTTAAATAATGAAAAATGATGTAATTCTGAAGAGTTATCTTACCTGCTCTACGCCAGAATTTCAAGTGTTTAATTCCAACTGTAATCAATTTTTCAGGCATATAAGGATTAATCTTAACAACAAAAATCTTATCTTTGCTTCCCCTGAAATACAAAGAAAAATATTTTCCTGTTTTAAATGAAATCATAACTATTCATATTTTAAATAGATGTTTTTGTAGTGTATATACCTTCTTTAACCTCCTAACATTTACTTCCAAATCATTTAGAATTATTTTATCGCAAGAAGGAAGAAAGCTGAAGAATGAACATACTGAGTCCTGTTCTATTCCTTGGCCTTCAGTTCCCAGATGCGAGTGATTACATTACTTCAGAAATCCACTAGGTGGCCTTCTCCTTACAAAAGTATATATTGAAAATTGAAGTACAACTATTGCATTTAGACCTCTGACAGCTCATCATGAAACATAAAGGCATACAGTTGCATTCCTTACTTAAACCAGTCCTTCATCCTGAAAATAAATTGCTATTCTCATCCACCTTTTAGTTGATTTCTGTTTTTCTTCTTAGAATTAAAAACATGCTGCTGTATCAATTTTAAACGTAAATTCCAGTTGTTTCTAGAAGCATTGAAATCTGTTGTGTGTTTTAGAAATCTTAATGTCCTCCTAAATACATAGCCAATTCCCTGCTTCAGTCCTAGATTTTGAAAAAACAGCTGTCAACATGTTTACTACTTATGCAAGGAAATAAATGATTACCACTAGTTTTATTTCTTTGAAACTCAGAAGAGCCACTAATTTTTGCTCTCTGCACAAGAGCAGCAAAACTCTTACATTCTTTGGTTTTCAGACCACTGAATGAACTACTAGCAAAGACCATTAACCAGTTCCTTTCCAAACTCACACTGTGATCTGTAAAGATGTTGTTCTCAAACATTCTATTCTGTTCTAAATGAAAAACAACCCAGAAAGTTGATAAAGGTTTGGTTAAAAATAAAAAAATATTTTTGTGTTTAAGGAGTAGAGATAGTAAAATTGAAAAAAAAAAAAAAAAAAAAAAAAGACTTCAAAAGGTCTAAACACCATGTGAAAGGCAGATAAATGAAAGGTCTGAGGTCTGGATTCCACATTTCTTCAGCAGCCAAGGTCAGTGACTCAAAGCCCAGCAACTGTATAAAGCAGATGTGCATATGAGATTCAAGGAAAAAAAATAAAAACACAGGTTATGTCAGTGTTGATAGTAAAGAACAAGGGGTGCATACACCTGTGCTTCAGCAATACTGAAGAGAACCATAGAAACCAGGATTATTAGGGAGAAAAAAACAAGACAAATTTACAAATTTTCATTAGACAGTTGAGATGTACAGATCCTTTGAGCAAATACACAATAAAGAACTATTATTCTTTAATTAATACATTTTTCTCACTATAATTCAAGACTAACTCTAGATACAAATTTTAAAATAAAGTTGAATTTCTACCTTACTGCTGAAAGCTTTTCTCCTTTCTTCCAGTCCCAGAGTACAATAGTATGATTGTCGTCTATTCCAACAGAAGCCAATCGTTTCCCATCCGCTAGACAAATAAATTTACAATTGAGAGAGCAGATAGATAACGCTGCAATAATAAGAAACTATACTAAAGAGCATTTGATACTTCAGAAATATCACAAGAAGAATGTAGAAACAGGTAAATAATCACATGACATGGTATGTTTAGAGGCACATCAGTCATCCACCTCTTTTTGAAATTGAGTGGTCAGCTGGATGGAATTAAGAATAGATTCAGAACTATGTATTTGATTTAACAATTAAGAATTGTTAACTCAGAAAAACAGTGCAAGCTCCATGGTTAAATACAACCATCACTCTTAGATTTTTGAATTATCCTGTCAACAATTGCACTTAGATATTCTATGTTTGTACCATTCCTTTGCTCAGCCAGTTGCTGGAAGAGCTGCCAAACACCTTCATCACAGGTGACACTGTGAGTACTTTCTGTACACTTTGAAAGCCCCTGTTCATTTCTAAACAGTAAAGCACTGAAGCAAGTTTATGAAATATTATAAAAACTTAGTAATGACATCAAGTCTTTCAGTATCTCTGATGTACATTCCACAGAAAAGTTTTTTGCTTATTTGCACACACCTTGACCACTGTCAGTGCTTGCTAAAAAAAAAAAAAAAAAAAAATCTTACAGTTGTAACACAGACATAGTACTTAAGCTCTGTGAGCCTGTGTCATACAACAAAAACAAACTACAAAGTGATCAGCTCAGCTACTAAAAGGCACAGAAGCCATTCTTTGGATTTCCTGACTCACAAAGCTTCACAAGACTTTTTCTTAATAAATGATCACTTTAAAATAGCCTCTCTCATTTGACATTGACCAGTGGAGAATATTTTAAAAACAAAACCTTCAGTGTAAAGGAATTCCCAATAGCTCATTAGAACTGATCAATTTGCTTTTTATGTACAGAAAAGGAAAATTGTATGTAAATAAGCAAATATTTATTACCTGAAAAATCAACAGCACAAACACCATACTGGTGATAGCCCTTTAGTACTGAGAGTGGTTTTATTGTTTCTGTATCCCAAATGTGTATAGAGGAATCTCGACCAACCTGAAAGTATACATATCACATATTAGTATCTGATGTTGTTCCCATGGAAAAAAGAAGGAAGCATTACTTTTGGAGCAATCTGGGGAGTATATAATGTAGTTTATCTTTCTATTGAAACATAAGGTATTTTAAAATGGAGTAAATCCGGGCACATTTTTATTCAATCATTAAGGCAGAAAAGGAAATAGAATCAATTTCCACATTACAGTATTTCACCTCTAAAATGGCCTGCAAATTTAGGTTCCTGTCATTGTTTTTTTTTTTTTTTTTAAACAAATTAAGGGCATTATAGGCAAAACTTTTAGTAAAGTTTTAAGTTCTCTAGTTCATTAATAATTGTTATTACTATAATAATTATCACAGCAATAATCATACAACAAATCAAGTTTTCAACTACTACTACTATTTTCAAAGACAAATCTTTAGAGGCACAGATTATTTATTTATTTATTATTAAGAAAACAAGTGAAAAGATTTACCTAAAATTGCCATCTGGCAATTAACTTAAAAGTGTCATCTTGGAGAAAGATAAAATGAACTATCATAAATACTGTATTACATATACAGAGAACAGCTTGATTAGAGGTGATAACCAAAATCATAACACTTGAAACTGACAGGCCTGAAAACAGTAACTACTGCTTCTCATAGTTAATTTCAGTTAATTTCACAGTTGTGATATTAAAAAAAAAAAGATGGTAATTGCGTATTTCCTCCACTTGCTAACACACAGAAGCAACATAAAATTATTCTCAAGGTAAGAATATTAATTTTTCATAAACAAAGAAGTTAAAAACAAATAATAAAAAAGCAACCTATCATCTAAGGACTCTTACCAGAATTCATATAAAAAAACTGGAAAAAACCCACCTAAGTTGCCGTTTTTAACATTATTCCATCTACAACAGAAATGCAGTCTGTCACTTGAATAAATGTAGGCTGGACCTCCCTCCTCCAAAACAGGCTTTTCAAAACTCCCTGCTAACACGTTCAAAGTCTTATTGCAGGTAAACATGCTTCCTACCTGGCCCGTTGCCACATAGTCCTTTAAGGGATGAATAGCAAGGCAAAGAATGTCATCATCATGACCGAGATAAAAGCGCTGTGTGTTCTGTTGTCGATTGTACACCACTCCCACTGCTGCAACATGGTATACAATTTCACCCGTCTGAGTGTAAAATAAATTGCTTCGACAGTCGTAACCTCTGTAACTAAGTAAAAAAAAAAAAAGTTTTTGCATCAAGGTCATAACCATATACACTGAACCTTTAGGATATAAAATTATGCAAAACTCATTTTGTGCATACAAAAGTTCAGATTACTTACCAATTAGTATTTTGGTTTTTTAAGATTATTAACAAATTTTTTCCCAAAATTCATCAATTCGATTTACTATTCAGATCTCACTACTACTAGCATTATTTTCCAAGTGATTGCTTTTTAATAGTCACTCTTAACAATCACTTTAGAAGAGGAAGTAATAGCTAATACTTTTTCCAGACCACAAGGAGAGCTTAGGCATGCAATACAATTGAATGAAATAGTCAAAACTAACTCTTTGGACACAATCTATCTTTTAGTGCTGAAAAATCCAACAGCAGGATTTCATACAAGAATGTGGACAACACAGATTCCATAAAATTTAGTTTCTTGAAACATTCTAGCTGTAAACAAGTATATAAATTTTCTTCCAAATGTTTGCTTTTTGAAGGATAATTTTTTTTTTTTTTTTTTGAAGGAAAACTTGTCTCCTTTTAGTATGGGTACAGCAACTGGCATGACAGGGCCAATTCCCTGTTGAGGTCTTCATGCATAACAACAGCATTCATATTTCTTCCTAGGTGTGATTGACTATTCCATAAAATAAATAAATAAATACATGCGTACACACACGCATAAATGGCATTTTCAAAACAGCTAGGGTCCTACTTTCAAAAGTAATGCAAGAGGCTCAGAATCACAGAATCACAGAATTGCACGGGTTGGAAGGGACCTCGAGAGATAATCGAGTCCAACCCCAAGGTTGGTTGTTTACGTTTAGAAACCTAAACAGCACTAAACTAGTCAGTTTTGAAGTAATATTTTTAATGATGCTACCCTTGGTAGTGAATGGATGGAACATTTAAAAATGCAAACTTAAGTTAGTTCCTTTCTTTCTTCTGATATAAGGAATAGTCCACCAATTCCTGATGTACTCTATTTCCATGCTGTTTAATTCTCTGATTAATTTGCTTCTGTTCCAGCTCCAGTTCCTGCAGATCCTCACTGATTTAACTTCCCAATTATTTTAGAAAGACATAAGCAAAATTTGAGTACATTTCTAAACATACAGTTAAATTTGCAGGACAGGTACGATGCCTGAATATGGCTGAATTATTCATGAACTGTTTTGATTTGGGGATCATGAGAATCTAGACAAGTACTTCTGCCCCCAACTTCTAACTGAACTAGCTGCAATAAAAAAAATCTAAATTGACAAGGAAGTCAATTATAGCAAATAAAACAAGTGAACATTCACCATCAGCAGCCACAAAATAACAAATCTCTAAGGTCTGTATTATACTTCTCATGCTATTATTTTCTTTGTGTAAGTAAAAGCAATATCAGAACAAATTACATTATTTTTAAGCAGAAAAAAAGCAGGATCTTTTTGCAACAGTACAAGTTTTTGAAGTGTCACATAAAACAAAAATGCATCTGTACATACACTGATATGATACACAAGACGTGACCTGGATAGCATATAAGACCACTGCTGGATGCAAAACACAAAAGGTTTAAATGGCACAGAAACTATGCAGTCCGGGTTGAACAGGCCTTCATAAATCTATATATAGCTTTCCTTGCCTATATGGTGCAACAATACACGTAGGTTAAATATTAAATCTTTAAGCTGGTTGACCAATTATAGCATAAATGAATACTGTTCTGAAAACTCCAGTCATGGATATATGTTCAATCCTACCAGATTTATGCATTATTGGATAATGGCACAGCACATACTTTGATCAGGTTTCAATGCATTGTATTTCTGTTGGCTTACCTAGACTACATGCAATGATATTTATGTCAGATTATATACGTGATTAGGGATGAATTGCTAAAATCATTCCACAAAGTTTTTAAACTGATCAGCAGATGGTCCAGCTCAGCAACACATGCTATGTGGCAGAGTTCTTTCGCCTCAGTATTACATGTTCTAAACACAGAAGTACCAACTTGTCTAACCCTGGTCACAGTGAACTTGCAAATAAGAACAGATCAACATAGATTAACACTTTGTAGAAAATTTCTCCCAGTAGGCTTACTAGTCTAGTTTCGAACAATTAAAGAGTTGGTGGTTATTTGAAGGTGTTTGCTGGTGTGCGGCTTATTTGCACATAGTAATTGGCAGCAAAATACAAAAGCAATCTTTCCCAAAGGAATTACAGTCCACTCAAGCCACAGACCTTCTGAAATATCAGCTGAGGAATTTTCATAAAGACTTCTATGAATGGTTCTATGTTTCTTGTGGTGTTCCCAGAGATGCCAACTAGCAGAGGCTGTAGATTAACTCTGAAAGAGCACACACTTTTTAATGTTCATGCTGAGGAAACACACTGTTGTTTGAATAGTGTGAATTCTCATCTAAACGACAACTGACCTTAACCTACCTAAACAGTTCAATACAGCGTATGATTCCCCTGCTTCAAATCTTTTTCCATCCTTCTTTCTCTAACCCTTATATTTTGAATTTAGGGCTTGTTCAGCCCAGAGAAGAGGAGGCTGAGGGAAGGCCTCATGGTGGCCTACAGCTTCCTCATGAGGGGAGCAGAAGGGCATACACTGATCTCTGCTCTCTCAGGACCATTCTCTCAGGACCTGAGGGAATGGCATGGAGCTGTGTCAGAGGAAAGTTAGGTTGGGTGTTAAGAAAAGGTTCTTCATCAGTGGATGGTAGGGCCCTGGAACAGGCTCCCCAGGGCAGTGGTCAAGGCACCAAGCCTGCCAGGGTTCAAGAAGTGTTTGGACAACACTCTGAGGCATTGGGTTTGAATGTTAGGAGGTCCTGCGTGGAGTGAGGAGTTGGACTCAATGATTCTTGGGCGTCCCTTCCAACTCAGGATAACCTATGATTGTATTGAGAAGGTTCTAGCTCCCTTGTCTTTGTTGTCTCCCTTTAGATATTTATACATGCTGATAAGAACCCCCAGAGCTTTCTCTTCTCCAGCCTGAACAGACTATCAGTTCTATCAGCCTTTCCTGTCAGGAGAGATGCTCCAGTCCCTCCATCATCCTAGCGGCCCTCCTCTGGATTTGTTCCAGTAAGTCCATGTCTCTCTTGTACTGAGAGCTCAGAACTAGACACCACACTCCAGGTGTGGCCTCAGCAGAGCTGAGTAGCAGGGAAGGATCATCTTGCTGGAGCTGCTGGAAAAGCTCTTCCTAATTCAACTCAGGATACTGCTGGTCTTTTTTGCCATAAGGGTGTATCACTGAATCGTGGTCAGCTTGTTGTCCACCAGAACCTCATAGTTCTTTGCAGAGCTGCTTTCCAGCCATGGACTCCAGCATGTACTAGAACATGGGGTTAAGTCCTCTCCACATGATGAATTTTGTACTTCCCTATTTTCAAGTTCACAAGATACCTCTCTGCCCAGTTCTCTGTCTGTCCAGCTCCCTCTGAATGAAAGCACAACCATCTGGAGTGCCAGCCAGGCCTCACAGCTTTGTATCATCTGTAATACTGTGAACTCTCAAGCTGTGTTTCATTAAACCACAAGCACAGAGAGTTTCTTGTGCGAAAATGGTGACAATACAGAAATAAAAGCTGTGTAAACAAGACTCCCTTCTACGCAGCAACATGTGGTTAGTTTGAAGCTGGATGATTTCTGCCTGACCCAAAGCACAACAGCCAGTCAAGACAAGCAGGCACCTTTCTCTAATGTCCAGCCATTACTAGCTTTTAAAGAGACGTAATATACAATGACCTACAGCAACTATTAAGAAATAAAAAAAATAACCTATTACAGTATGCAATAAAAACAGCTTGACATTAAAATATACAGTGAAGGGCAGGGACTATAGTGGTGGGCACAGTGCCAAAGAAGATATCTGGACCTGTCCAAGCTCAAAAATCATTTTCCTGTGCTTCACTGTGTATTTAACTGTTTAAAATTTTCTTTGCAAGTACAGAGTAATAAAACCTGTGCTGAAAGTACACCTTATAATTATTTTAAAAAGCTGCTATGAAAGAAAAACTCAGGTTTTTCTTAGTTCTTGGTAAAACAATATACCCTAAAGTTAAGCACAGTGAAACTAAGTACATTAATGCCATACATCACAGGAGTACCCAAAATTTATCTGGGATGCAGAAGAATAGGTTTTTTTATTTATATTTGTCATTTATTACAATCAAAAGTTTGAGGTTTAGTTCACTTCCTCAGTTTACAAAAAAAGTGTTCAATCCTTTACAATTAAAATAAAGCACAATTTTGTCAATTTTATGTTGCAATTTTATGTTGATAAAATACAATTTTATTTATTTTGTCTTAATCTTCTCACATGACAGTTTAATAAAACCCTGACTATAGGTGTACTTTTCACTAAAAAAAAAAAAAAAAGATTAACAGCTAATTTCAGAAAAAGCACAAAAACACTTTCTTCACATGCAGAAAACAAACTACAGAAGTCATTTACAAGACACTGTGATTAGTGACTAGAAACTAAATACTAATGAAAGAAAGCTCTGGATCATATTTATTGGATAATATCTAACAAGGCACAATAAACATAGTACTGTATTCCTCAGTTGTTGACCTTTTCAGGTAGCCTTCAGTAACATCTAATCAGACCACCCAGGATTGATTTAAGTCACTCTCACGATAGCAACTTTCAGAAGCAAAAGATAGCTACATCAACATGTAGGAAAAAAACCCAAAACTTATGCCATTATCAAGGTTATGAATATCAGGGACTAGATTCAGTCTGAGATTAAGACACACAAGCATAGGTGGATTTGTTATACTAGCACTCGTATTTTAACCACCAGTGTTTAGTTGATACAGTCAATGGAGCCTGCAGAGGTAGTCAGTTGACCAGCCAGTCCGCATTTCATTTCACATTTGCCAAATTACTGCCTATGCTGCACTAACTAGTGACTGGATATCTACTGACTGTAACTCAAGTTGAGATATACACATAAGAACATTTACTTTTAGGGAAATAATTGTAAATTCTTTAATCTGAAGGTGGATCCCAATCACAATTGCAAGTTACACATCTATAGCCAAACCAGGGACAACTTCACAAGTAGTGTGCTGCCTGGGAAAAAAGTAAATTGTCTGATGCTTAAAATGTTTCAAAATTTGTATGTTACTCTTCAAAATATTTATGGAAAACTTTTGAGTGCAGCAGAACACTCCCATGAAAATCTCTAAAAGAACTGAATGTCAAAATAAACATGGCTCAAATCAGTCTTTAGCACAAAAGGAGAGAAAGGGAAAGTATATGCAAAAAAGAGGGGGAAAAAAAGTATTGCCTTATGGCAATAATGTTTTCTTGGCAGGAACCACTTACAGTCTACTCCTTTCAGATGCTATATGTAGGAATCTATATAGCTCTGTTAGGAATCCATGCAAGGTGTCACAAGACTCTATGAGCATGAGAAATCCCATGCCATCTTCCAGCCATAACCAAATTTCACCTTACAATCAGGTTGGTTCAATGAATATATTAATACTCAAATTAAATTTTGCCTAAAGCCTTTGAATATTAAAAAAAAAAAAAAGCTACCTTGTTCTTGTGACATCAGCAACATAGCTTTAAGATAACACAGGACAAAAGTATTGTATCTGCATCCTTACTTCCTGCCAGCAAAAAGTATTAAAAACATTGAGCCTGAGAAAGAGTTCCTCTGAATATCTCAAAGGATGTATCCTTTCTGTGTTTCCAAACCATCGTTGTTACACATGGCAGAAGAAAAATACAGGAATAGTTAAGAAGAGGTCAAACTAGTACACCACTTTAATAACCTGTTTCTGAAGATGACTGCATCAGATCTCTTAGAGAAGGATGCACTTAAAAATTAACCTGTTAATAGAAGTTGCTTTCTCATCTGTATTAGTCAGTGGCTGGCTCACATAGCAAGTATTATTGTTTTTATCCCCTTTCAAAATAGGAAGTAACCAGAGGTTTAAAAGCTTTCTTATAGGATATTAAAATATTTTTGAAGTTCATCTTTCAAGACAGTTGACAAATTCAAAACACAAAAACAGCTCAAAAACAAAGAAAGGAAAAAGAGCTTCCTATTTCCCCAGTTTGGAAAAGCACCACTTTTTACAATTTCAAGGAACATCCAAGACATTTCCATTGCATCTAAAGAAAGGTGAAGCAAAGCAGACTTCCTGAATCAGAGAATATGCCTATTACTCACTTGGATGTGGGCCACTTTAAAGTTAACAGCCTGGACATTGAGAAAAATCTGTTGTTCAGCATGGATTCTTCATTAGTTTCCTTGATGCACATTGGGTAATCAGACAGAAATCAACTGGACATTCTACTTCTGGTCATTCCTGGATATTCTGGTCAAGCTTCACTTCTGTTGTGAAGGAAATAACAATAATCCCAAAGATCCAGGGCCCTTGCTCATACTACAACTTCCTCAGGATCGTTTGGTTTGATTCTCAGACCAAATTGTAAAGCCTAATGTATTTTCCTACACGGATCAGAAAAATTCTTCAACTAAGAAATATGAATCATCAGAAAAAATAGAAATAAAAGTCCCAACTTTGTACTAGGTTTCTAATTTGTCATTATTTGCAGAACTATTCCTCAAACTCCATGTCTTCTATAGACAAAACTGGCAAGTTGAATGATTAAGCATTATTAGCCAATTAACTTGTTAAGCATTCCATATGAAGCCATTTTAATATTAAGAGTCATTACAGACGGGTAAAGATAGACAGTATCAGCTTTGTTAATTAAGTTATCTCGAAGAAGTAACTTAGCATTCCTGAATAGAGAGATCTTTTGAAAGGAAAACAATATTTACCAATTTCCAACACCTTAAATTAACAAAGGCCTTGGTTTTGCTTTGTATCAAGAGACTTTATATTTCTGCTCATTATTCTAATGTAGTAATGTCCACTACCAGTTTGCTTTAAAACACTACTTCTTTGTTCTCATTAAAAATTCTTCACTTATGGAGAGTTATGGAAAACTATCAATCCTAAAGAAGAAATCATAGGATTTCAATGATGCATCCAAAAGTGATTTTGTTACTTAAATTACAAGCACCAACAAGAGAATGAAACTAAATTCTGACATACCCAACCCACAGGACCTATTAAGAAATTAAACTTAATTCCTAATCTAGCAGGAATTAAATTATTTCAGATTAGGTCAAAAAAAAGCTAGTTTATAGATAGAAAACAAAACCCAGGTATCTTCAGCTAAGCAAGGCATCTAGTGTAGCTTCTATAATAGGACACCAAATAAAACCACTACTTTCCAGAGTTTGAAAAACGTAGGTGATAGTAAAATTTTTGTTTAGTCACCTCTATTCAAACAATAAATTAGCAAAGTTTTCAGCACAAATTCACTTCAGAATTCATGTTCAGAACAACTCTAGCTTGGCATCAAACGTTTACATGAATTTAGATTAAATTTACTTTTACAGGAATAAATAAGCACTAAGTCACAAAGCCTTTCATCAGATTTTTAAACTATAAATACCATTTTCCAAAACAGTTAGTACAGTCTAGTCATACATTCTAAAGAAACCTATTTTTCATACCCATGAACAAAGTGCAATCTTATGCTGTTCCCTGGAGCTCTCTCTCGTCTCTTAGAGGCTGCACTTTTTCTTTTTTCTTTGCATTGCTCTTTAAGTTGAGGTAGATCTTCTTTGTAAACCTTTAAAAAAGAGTATACTTTTAAATTAAGAGATTCATAATAATTTCTGAACACATTTCTGAGAAGCCAGCCACAATTATCACTGACAAAAATTTTATACTACTGACACCACCGAAAAAACGTCTCCAGTAACTACAGCTGGTGATTGTAGAATTTAATTTGTTTTTAAATTACAACCAAAACTCCAAAACAACATGTTAGGAATATATGTAATCACTTATTTTTGTCTTGCTCAGTTTCTGCTGACTTCTCGCTTCTCTCAGTTCTCAGATTTCAGCGGGTCCTGACAAACAACCTTCTTAAGCCACAGGAAACAGGAAACATTCCAACTGCCATTAAAACTAAAAATCTTTACCTGTCGATGATAGGTGATCTGTGTCTCTTGTTCAATTTCAGAGTCCAGCTCTGGAACATCAGATTGATCTGAATCTGATTCATCACTATTAGAATCAATCAGACTCTCTGTCACCAAGAAAACAGTAATAGAGAATGAAGTAATGTAAATCACAAACTGGGAAGTATTTAAAGCAGCTGCTTAATGTTTCTGATACCATAATCAATGATCACGTTAATTATAACACAAACTGCTACCATTTGACAGGATCACAGGATCAATTCTGATACAATACAAACAAGCTAACTTGAAAGTATAGTAGTTTTTTGGGTTTTTTTGGGGAGTGAGCTACTTTTTAGTCATTACAACTATTTCATAAACGTTAATTTAGGAAAGAAAGTATGAAAAATGAGGTGACAAGTATAATAAAGCAGAATGAGTGCTTTACACACACACTATACTAATTTTCTATACTTATAAATACACTGTGTATAAAGCAGAGACTATTGCACAAAGATTTGCAGAAAACTAGAAGAATTAAATGGATCTAAATGGAAACTTAAAGTTAGACAAGCCACTGATGTAAGAAGCAATTCTTCAGCTAGATTAGGAAAAAAAGATTATAGATGAGAAGGAAACGGTAAAATTTTTGGTGGCTGGAAAAAAAGAATGTGATCTGGAGAAAAGCAGTAACACTATGTATAAAGGTGGCTGGTCACAGTGTTTGGGAAGCCATGAAAGCAACAATTACTAAGTGAAGTAAAGCAGACATATATACTGTTATATAGACAGAAATAAGATTCTATATCTAGGAACAAGGAATCTAAATCACACTTAAGACAAAGGCGTTTTGTCTTATGAGCAACAGCTAGTAAGACGTTTGGGACATGGGAAAAAAAAATTGTTGGAATTAATTCATACCACAAAGGATCAAACAAGTAAAAAGCTTTTTGAAGGCTTCATCAAGGAGATGAAGAAAACTATTGCTTATTTCTTCCTTTCTTTGTTTTCCCAAATGTCCCAAACATCTATAGACTACTTTTTTAAAAAAAAAGAAAACAAAACGAAACAAACCCTGACAATTACAATGTCTAAATTATCATCTAAATACTTCAAAACTTCAATCAAATGACAAAACTTGTAAATTTTCCTTTGCACAAGAAACAGTGCGGTAGTATTTTTATTTATTTTTACCATATTGGTAGATTGACCATACAGGCTACATGCAATATTAGGTAATGCTATTAAGTATTTCAGGCATCTGCAGATTTTACAGAATAACTCTGTGCAGACTAGCAAGTCTGAATATCTGTTTCTATGTTGGCACCAAATAATTTTACCTAACACCCCCTACATCATTATTTTATACATTACTTACCTTGGGGTGCTATATGAAGAGAATCCTTCAACTTCCTATCAGGGACGAATTTCCACTGAAAGACAGAATGATCAGCTCCCCCAATGGAAACAACCCACTGATGATCGTGTGACCATCTGACATTTGTCACATGAGCAGAATGACCAAGATACTTTTTAAACTTTGCTCCTAGAACAAGAACAAAAACCTCTTTTAAATAAACATGGAATAAATGTTTCGGAAGCATAACAGAAAAAATATAAAGACAAAACTATAAAAAGTAAGATTTTAATTAAGATACTCTACTTACTAGTGATTATTAATAATCATAATACTACCAATTGATACCAGTAACTTTTTGCACTGTTCTCAAATTTTAATTTCTTTAAAATGTCAACAAAATATTTGGATTTCAGGATATAACACCTCTAACAAGTTAAATATAGATAGAAGATATGATAGTCCTGTATGTGGTATGTGTCAAGGAAGACTTTTTCATTTTATCAAAGTTACTAATATTATTTGTTTTCCCCATTAATCAAAATTTTGCCCATTACTATTTCTTCATCATTGCTTTCCACATTTGAGCTCAAACTAAACATCTATATATATATATATTGCCCACTTACATAACTTTCAAAAATCCAGTTTTCTAAAACTTTTTTCTTGAATAACCAAAATTCATAAAAATGCATTTATGAACTCAAAGGTACTACCTTTTCTTAGACAAGGGTATCGGAAGAGCTTTACTATTCCATAATCATCAGCTGTAACCATAACTTGCCCAATAAAATTTGCATCCACAGAATTAACATCATTTACATCTGAATATTTGGGCCAGATTCCATTAACTTCAACACCAGAAACACAGGTCCATGATGCCCATTGAACACCTTTTAATTCCTCCTTGTTTGTTACTTCCTTTCCACCTAAGAACAAAAGTAAAAAGTTATTTTTTGATATCTACTTACGTGATTTTAAAGAACATAGAATTCTGAAAAAAATATTTGAAATCCAATCCAACTGAGAGAGAATTAAAAGTGAACATTCTAAAACTGTCCTGATCCAAAATTCTCTATTATGACCAACAACATCAATATTAAGGCCTGACCAAACTGCTCAACAGAAGTTCATGGTTTTTATACTTGACAGTTTTTATTATTTCTTGGTATTCACTTAAGGCTGCATTATTTTTAAATGTTTACTTAAAAATAATAATAAAAAAATCATGTAGCCATTCTAAGATAAAGTTTAAGAACATTCTGTTCTTGAACTACTCCAAAAACCTGGATTATTTGGAGCAAATACTGAAGAATCCATTTAGACCTACCCCAGTAAATTATTAACAATATCAATTTTATGTTTAGATCCTTGTTACATTATTTTACATTAAACTCTAACTGTAAGATTGTTTCAATTCCAAAAAGTTTCATACAGGAGCATGAGTACTGAGTTACACCAAAAAAAGGGAGAGAAGGGGAAGGAGAGAGAGAAGGGGAAGGAGAGAGAGAAGGGGAAGGAGAGAGAGAAGGGGAAGGAGAGAGAGAAGGGGAAGGAGAGAGAGAAGGGGAAGGAGAGAGAGAAGGGGAAAAAGTTAAACTGCTATGTGCTCCTCCTAAAACCGGAGAGGAGTTCTAGTGTCCTGTTTGAACATCTCTATCACTAATCCATGTAAATGATGACTACTAATACTGGTTATATCCATGATTAAGTCCTATGGAACTCATATTAGGTAACTGTAAGTTCCTTACTCATTTACAATGGAATTTCAAATGTTCCAGGATTCTGATCATTATTTTAAACAATTTAGGAAATTCTTCTAACCTCCCTTTTGTATAAATATATAAAATATTTTGACAAAAGACATATTTGCCCCTTCCCTGGAGGTGTTCAAGGCCAGGGTGGATGGGACCCTGGGCAGCCTGATCTAGTGGGTGACAAGCATGCCTGTGGCAGGGAGTTGGAGCTGAATGATGTTTAAGGTCCCTTTCAACCTAAGCCATTCTATGATTCTGTGAAAAAAGCTTTCACAATCACACAATGTATCAAGCAAATCCAGGCTAAAAGCTACCTGTATAACTTCAGCTTGCTCCTCCTGTACATATTTACTTGATAGAGCCTAATCAAATTCTCACTTACTACCCTTTCAGATTTATTTTCTGTCTCATTTGGTGCACAAAATCAAAGTTGTATATGGAATGAATTAGATGCTTTAGCAAGAAAGTCACAAAAATCTCCATGGAATTATGAATAATGTACAGTACATAGTGTAAATATTGTATAACAAATTAAGAGGCAATATAGTAAGTAATGGTGATAAAAACTACAGATTACAAAGAACAGTGGGAAAAATATAGAATGGAATCAGACAAAGAGTGCACACAGAAAAAAACAAGTCAAACCTTGTGAAAAACACTGCTTTTGATAAATTACAACTGGAACTACTTAAATTTGAAGACATAAGACATATGTACTAGGTGCCTATGTCCTCTGCAGGGGGAATTGTCTTGATCAAAACTGTTTCAAGCTCAGTCAAGTTCAGACAATGTTGTCTCATGTCAATGTTGAACTTATGTTATCAGTAGACTGCCCATGCTCAAAATGAATTTTGAGTCACCATTTCTAACATGAAGGAGCAATAACAGGTCAACACTTAAGGACAAAAACATTTAAGTAATTGGCATAAAATGCTGTACTTATTCAAATAAAGCAAATATTTCCACAGACTTACAACAAAAATTCTTTACAATCCAGTTCTTTGAACCAGGATCCATAATAAGCTGTTTTTATAAAATTACATTCTTTCTGCAATTTCCAACAAACATCATAAAGGCAACTCAGAATCTTACTTGGCATCCTGTAAAAAAGTCTTTTCCCATTGCCATCATTAGTCTGTATGTATTTGCTGTCTGAAGACCAGTCCATATGGGTGATGAAACTCAAAGATCCAATACATTCCCCAACTTTCTTGTATCGCTGAACCACACCATATATATCCACAGAGCTGTCATTGGAACCAACAGCTAGGAAGTTCCCATCTGGTGAATATTTCAGTTCATGAATAGCTTCTTTCCTGTCTTTGATATGAACAACCTCAGTCATATCTCTGTAGTACGAAAGAAAGCATGTCATAAACATAAAAAAGCCTTATCATAAATGTCAAGTTCCCAATTGTAAAATAAATAAATAAATAGAAAAACCAAAAAACCCTGTAAAACGATGAAGTGAACTATCATACGTGCTAACGTCATACTACTTTCAGGGCTTAGTAAGGCTTTGCAGCCAAAAAAAACCAGAAAAGAAACAGTGGCCCAGGAAGGTCTTGTGCTGGGTTGAGAGAGAGAGGTTACTAGGTTCTTTATTCACTCAGGGAAGAAAACTTCACTGACATGAGCCACAGACTTCAGCTGCCCTTTCAAACTGTGAGATGACACCAACAAGGCACCATTGCTTTTGCATGTGTGATGTACTAACAAAGTCTCTCAACACAGAGATGGAAGTAATGACAGTTTATTAATAATTCAAGAATACTGAATAAAGCAAAAATTTAAAATAAAACACTGCCATTCTTCACAAAATACCAATGTAGTTTTACAAATGTGTTGTTAAAGAAAGCCTCTCCCACAGTAGAATGCATATTTAAGTAATCAGAGCACTCTCAGGATCAGCAATTTAAAACAAATATAACTGATCGCCTGCTTGTGGCTGCTGCAGTATCCATATATATACAATTTATAAAAGTATTTAGATAACATGCACGAAAGAGTTTATAATGTATTTATTAATTTTGCATCCTACCTGACGCGAAGCACAGTGAAAGAGCCATCCTTCATTCCAAGAGCAAGATGGATTCCATCAGTACTAACTGCAGCACAGCGAATGGGTTCCTCCATATTGCACCGGGCAATCAGAGCATGGTCTATTAAACTCCAGATTCTAAAATAAAGTAGTGATTACAAATACAAAGTATGGTTTGTAACCGTCATAGACAGCATGAAGCCTGCAATTTCAGCAAAACTCTGGACGTGGTAGTGTGCTATTTTAAAATAAATTTCCACAAGCAACATCTAGTTTCAGTTTTGCAAACAGCAAAGACTATTCCTATATTTAACTGTGAGAAAATATCTAATGAGAAAACGCAAAAGTAGTTATTTGTGTCTTTCTGAATACAAAAAAATGAGAACACATACTTTCAGACCACTCCAAAAATTCCAGTATGTTGATAATTATTGTAGCTTAAAAGGTTAAAGAATAGTTAAAGAACTCACAGAGTAAACATACCCTTTCCTATTAGCAACCCAACATTCATAACTCCATACATATATATAGGTAACGTTATAAATCTAAATTGTTTTTACAACATACACTACATCTACCATTTACAAGATTTATCCAGCACTTGAGTAAAATTTCAACTATTTTTGTTTAACCACATTACAATTTAAATATCTAGCAAAAAATCCAATACATTTAATATCTGAGAAAGAAGAAAAAAAGCATTTATGACAAAAAAGGTGAACTTGTAAAAGAGTAATGTACTGTGTTTTCTCAGAAAATTGATTCTATTTACTACATATGCGTTTTTGATAACTATACATTTCCATCACTAGGGCTGCTCCAAAAGCAATGCCTCCTATTTTTTTGTGCTGGCCCACAACGTCAGAGGTGGATATATTAGTGGTATGGTAGCAGAGGTTGAACCTTCCTGCCAAGATTCCATTCCATTTTGTTGCCATGTGACAAATGGCAGCAGAGTGGCAGTCTGACCAAATGGCATCTGACATGGAAGTGCAAATGAAGTAAACATGTCACTGAATTCCTCCATGCAGAAAAAATTGCACCAATTTGTACCAATTGACACTCCTTGACACTTGTTGAACATTTCTGGAGCACAGTGAGGTGGTGGTGGTGTGTTTCAGATGTGGCAACAGTGACAAGAAAGACAAGCCATGTTTCAGACAGTCATGCTGATTTTTACAAGCGCAGCAAGCAGGCTCTTGTTCACAGCTGGCAAAGATGTACAGCTAATGGTGGTGACTATGTTGAGAAATAGCGTTTCATAGCTGAGAATTTGCTCTATCAAATAGTGTTATCGTGCTCTTTGTATCTGTTGTAGTTTCTATGGAAATAAACAGGAGCCATTACTTTCGGAGCAACTATTATTAGAAGTCTCTATGTGCATGCATAATTTCACTGGTTTAGAAGCACTTCAGTGCCAATTACATTAAAATGCATACATTTCAATTATATTATCTACAAAAGGAGTTGCCTGCATCAAACTGCATGTGAATAAAAATTAAACAAAAAACAATTAACCTGACTGATCGGTCATCACTTCCAGTCATTGCTAATGGTTTTGTAGGATGGACAGCCAAAGCCCACAGCTCTCCTTCACAGTGCCCCTGCATTATCAGGAAAGGCTTATTACGCTCGTGCACCACAATTTCAAAAATCTCACTGTCTTGTGTCCCAACAAGTATATGGTCTCCTCTCCAGCAAACACTTCTTACAGACAGACCTGTAGAAGGATGAGATTGTTACTGAGAAGAATATCCTGAGAATCTAAAGGTACCATAACACGACAAAACATAGAAAAATATAACACGAATAAAATGTCAAGAAGTACCCGTATCTCTTACTCCCCCACTTACTCCCTTTATCTATTCCACATAACCTACCACTGTCCTTAGAACATTAACTTTTCAATGCTATTTTAAAAATTCAAAAATCAAATATGACCCTTATTTTTAGTAAGCAAAATGCAGACAATTCTTTTATAACAAGATCGCTGACTGAGGAAAGCAATACCAAAAGCCATTTGTATCTAAAGGGGTGAACTTAATGTCCTTAATTTTCCAAACAGGTAACAGAAAACTGAATGAATCTCAAGTATGCAGGTGACAAATGCATCAGTGCAACACATACTAGGTATAAGACAGTCAGAGTCCAAAACATTCCAGCTTTTTTCGAAGATTCTACCCCTAAAGCAAACCTTTTTGACACCTTAACAATATCTGTTTTCCCCCTTCACTCCCTCAAAAAAGGAAAAATAGGACTCCCTGGAGCAACATATAAAAGAGTCAGAAAGAGTTTATGATGGAATTTAACATGGATTTCTGAGCAATTGAGTTACTTTCCAGCTTTACAGTGGAGCTGAACACTCACAACTTGTACCTGTTTATAAGGTTGTGACTCAAAAAATGAAAGTTAGGACAGTTGTACATGGAGGATCCTGTCTTAGATACCCACTTGTAGGAATATGCACCTTTTAAAACAGGCCGTAATTATTACAGTTTGATAGCACAAGTCAATTTTACCAATTTCAGCTGTAGGTAACAAGATGGTAGCAATGCCTAACATAATTCTCTCTGCCAAAACACTGACTCTTGTGAAGAGCAAGTCAAAAGGATATAGGATATTTACATTTGCTATAGACCTAAGAGTTAAAGAAAACATTAAACACTAAAGAGTTAAATAGAAAAGTGTTAAATAAAACACTAAGGAAGAGAGAGGAGGTATCTACAAATAAATTGTTTTGAGGGAAAAATGTAAGTTACCAACAGCAGAAATGAGAGATGCTTCTATATTAGTGGCATTTTAAATATAAGACAAGAGCAGAATTCATTCAAAAATATACCAATTCAAAGTATAAAAATTCATTTAGAAGATGCTCCAGATCTAAGTCAATTTTAAGAATGTTAAATTAATTGGTTGATAGAATACAGAAATGTACATGAATGCAAACATAACTTTCCTTCACTTTTGTCAAATGAATTAATTTACTAAATGTATCATAAGCTGCATTAATCTTTCTAATTCAAAGGGACAACTCTATTCATAAACATATTACTTTGAAACATTAGGCTGTAATAGAAACTTAATTCTTAATTATTACTTTTAGAAACAATGGATTCCTTTATTTCTTTGAAATAAGTCTGTCAGACTAGACAGAAACGACTATCTAAAACACTGTCAAGTACTGATTTAGAAGAACATTGCATAGAAAAAATAAATTAATCTTCCTATGAAGCAAGATAAGTACAAACATAAACACATTTGTCTCTTGATTTGAGATCGAAGTAGTTATTTCTCTTAAATTGTCTCAGTCATGACAAAGCCACTGTACCCCAACGTGTTTCAAATGGAACGTACTACTTCTTTCTGGAAGATATCAGAGTCTTGGTTGGAATGTCAAGTCAATTACAGGATACAAATATTCACCTCTGCTTGTAATCAGTTATTTATTGTTAATTATATGTCTGATTGTCATGGGACATTCTACCTTTTCATCAAATTCTCAGCAAGGTGTTAGAAAAGAGCAAAGTGACTGGACAAAATATGCCTGATATAAAACTTCAGTATGATATAAACTGAAATTTGAAGTTACAGGTATAGGTAAGCATATAGTTCTAAATACTACAAAACTCTAGATTACTTCCAAATAGTTTTTCTGAAAACACGGGTAACTACCAAAAGCAGTTTCTGCATTCTGATGGTTTTAATTGCAATGCCTCTTCTAAATTCTCTTGCTGCATTACTGATCATTGCTAAAAACTGCTGTGCTTCAGAAAAGATGAGCATTTTATTGGGTTATCTACAAGTTCATAGCATATAGCTATAGACATTCTCTTGTCTAAAAACTCTTACTATGTAGTATGTTGTACAGTAACTTTGAAGAGCTACATGATCTTTGTATTTGCAGACATCATCAAAAAAAACCCATTATCTTGCCAATAGTACATAGCAACATCCATGAATCCCTCTCCCTTTTTACTTATTTTAATAAGTTTTTTATTTTTCAAGACAATGGCAAATTTCCAACATATAATACATCAAAAGTGACAAACTTCTTTTTACCTTTATATCCTTGGTCCGTTTCCCTGAGATCAATCACAGTAATTGGTTTAAAATTTAAATCCCACAAGCGAACACAGCCATCCCTGCCACCAGTGGCAAATCCCTCTTCACATGCATTCATGCTGAAAATTCCTGCCTAAAGAGAGAAGAAAAATATTTTTAATAATATACACAGATTAAAGAAACCAATATGTAGAGTGGAACTCTTCTCCTATTGTCCTCTTACCTGTCATGCTGTTGAAAACTGCAGAAAAATATGCAACTGCTACAAGCTTTAGATACGAAAGAGAGAAAATTGGAAACAAGCCTGTAAAGAACAGTTCTTAATAACATGGGTTTTCTTGGAAGTTGTGAAGAAACTAAAAATGACACAAAAGAATTCAGGTTCTGATTCATGAAAACTTAAGGAACCATTTTTGCCTGTTTCTATTTAAGGTACACACGGGTACGTAAATAATCCATACAAAACAAAATACATCCTCAAAATAACATTAATTCAGTTGAGGGCTGAGCAAATGCTTATGTACTGTCAGAAACTGAGGTGCTTTCCAAAATGAGAGATTAAACACAAGAGAAATATGCTTTAGTTTAACTGTACATACAGAATTAAACTGAACTAAAGCAGTTCAGAAGTCTGGCAGTTTGCAAACCGATCTTATTTTTTTTTGTCATAAACTAAATACACTCAATAAGAAAACAGAAGACCAGGTAGGATGGGGCCCTGAGCAGCTTGATCTAGTAGTAAGCAACTCTGCCTGTGGCAGGGGGATTGGAACTAGACAATCTTTGAGGTCCCTTCCAACCCAAGCCACACTTGTAAATCTAAATGGCAGGCATCAAGTGGATGAGGCCAAGCTCTTTTCAGTGATGCCCAGCAACAGGACCACGGGCAATGGGCATAAACTGGAACACAGGAAATTCTATACAGACATGAGAAAGATCTTCTTGACTTTGAGGGTGACAGTGCACTGAAACAGGTTGTCCAAAGAGGTAGTGGAGTCTCCTTCTTTAGAGACGTTCAAAAGCCACCTGGACACTTTCCTCTGCAACCTGCTCTAGTGAACCTGCTTTAGCAGGGAGGTTGGACTAGATGATCTCCAGAAGTCTCTTCCAACCCCTATGATTCTGTGATTATGGGATATAAATCTTCTATAGTATTGTTTCTGTTTTGTAAAGGAGTAAAAGCGAAGTTCCAATGGTTTCCTTGGTTGGGGAGTCTAGATTTTGATCAGTGAAACACAGTATCCTCAAAAGAGAAACAAGAGATTGTTTCTGAAGCCAAGTGATATGCATACAAAACAAATTAGAATCCAGTGTTGTTGCTTGTGACAATTTCCAGTTTCTTATGACTATTTCTTCCTACAAAGCTGTGTTTTCTTCTCCAATTATATCTAAAGAAAATATCAGAATGCATCATAATGAAATATGGAATGTGTTCACCTCTTTATCATCAAGTAACAAGGATATAGTTGTTTCAAGAGTTGAGAAAAAAATCTCAGTTTTCACAAGAAAAGTATTTTTGCTGAAATGTCAAATGACAATCAAGATTGAAAAGCTAGGGTGACAGATGTCAAATTTTTTGACATCATGTCCATCCTTAGGAAATTGACTTTTAAGACAAACCATATTTTCAGAACTAATATGTGCGTAAACAGAGATGTAGTGCAATTTTTAAGTCGTAAGTAGATAAGAAGGCTAACTCTTGTATCTCTAATGTCAAAATCCTCTATTTCTTTAGGAGCCTAAAGATTTTACAAAATACAACTCAGACTCTTTGTTTCTCTCTGTGTCTATCTGTTTTACTACATTAATCTTTTAGCACCATTGAGTAAACATAAGACTGGAGGAATTTTGGCTTTTTTTTTTTTTTAAACCATATAAAGGATTTTGCCCAAGTTTTGGCAGATTTAAATCTTTTAAAGCCCTTTTTGGAATGCAATCATGATAATAGAATTATTCTCTTTTCTCTAATTAACTCCTTCCAAAATCCACAGTTTAATTAGTCCATACTTAAAAAAGAAACAGACAGTTGACAATGTGGGAAGCTGGCTGAATGTTCTGAAGATAAGATCAAGTGGATCCAGGATTAATCTGTTTTCCATTTCACAGAATATCCTTATCTTGAAAAGGACATACTGGTTGCCAAGGAGATTTGGCAGATGTCGTGCTTGCTCAATCTCTTGAAATGCAATAGGACATCCTCATTACAGTGCATGTGCCGCTGGAATAATAGACGATAGCTAGAAAAAGGGCCCATTAGGGGAACTGTAAATGTCTAATGGAGGAAGCTGAACTTAGCTAACTTTTCACTTAACTGTTACGCTCCCATTTAAGGAGGAAAAGACAGATTATTTGTTCTGGTAGGTTGGTCAGTCACCACTCTTCCACTAAATCATTCCTTTTAGGAACTGTCAAGATTGTTAATGCAAAGTAACGTTGAAGTCTTCAAGATTCTCTTAATCCTTCCATCTGTAATTGTTATGAACACAATTTGGTGGTGATGATCACTGGAATTCCAGCAGTTATGAGAGGCAAACAGTTGCACTGACTTTGTTTGATCCAAGTGAATAACATGAGCAAAAACTGTTGATTATGCTCCTGAATAAAAATAAAATGTATAGATCTAAGTCGCTCACCATAAAAGTTACAACATTTGCCATATGGATCATCTTCTGTTATGGATTTTTCATTACACTTCTTAATGAATGGGAAAATTCTGGAAAGTACTCAATTAATCAGCAGTTCTCTCAGAATGCAAAATATTTCCTATTGTTCCAACATAACCAGCCGGTATCACATCTGTGTTCCCTTGAACTGAGAAAGAATTGTATTGAGAGCAAATAAAGAAATAAATCCCCAGATAGACCAGAACTTGAAAGACAGAGAAGTACAAGAACTTGATAAAGATGGTCTCTACTGCATGTATATTTTCCTACTACTTGTTATCCAAGAAATTTAAAATAGTGAAGTAGTCTCATGTTGCCTGGTGCTTCTGGACCTGTCTCATCTCCAATGGACAGAAATCAATCGCTAATTTATCCAAAAGCAGTCATTTATAGAAAATCGAACACACTAGATCTAACTATGTGATTCTTAAAATACATGACTGCAGTTAGCTGTAAATAGGACCAAGCATTCACACGGAAAACAGGCAATTAGGACAAGCAATCACACGGAAACTTCAAGCACCCTCAAGAAGCAATTGACTTTTTCTGAACAGTACAGAGAGCAGAAACATTTTGTCAGTACAGTAAAAACTTCCACATCTCCTTTTTAGTCCTAAATGCAACTCAGGATACATATGCTAACATATAAAGCAACATATATATTGGGCACTTACTCTAAGACAGTCTCTCTGACTATATACCCCACAGCAAGCAGATAGATTGCAAATATTTAAAGTTGTTGTCAATATGTTTACAGTGGAGAGCCACTACTGTGAAATTTAATCTTCTTATCTAATAAATTACCCATAAAACAGTTCAAGAATAGGCATATTAGTATAAAAAATAAAATTAATTGTTTATATGCCTTTCATTGGCTGAAATAAGTGGACAGTTACTTTTCAAATTCATGATCAGCCTAAGCTGTAGGGGAAAACTACTGCATGATTTAATGTATTGGTACATGACACCAGCTTAAAACTATTTATTTAAGTTCATTATATTGTTTCCATCTATATTTAATTAGTGTTCAGCCAAATGACATAGGTGTGCAATAGTTCTAACTGGATGCCTGTTATTTAACCTCAAGTCTGTTATTTAACCTCAGTTTCTGACATCAATCCACACAACTTTAATGTGTACCTCTGAAAGACTATCTCAAAATAAATTATTCAGCTGCTGAGAAAGCATCTTATGTACATTTACTATGCAAGTCAAAAGCATTGCACACAACAATCTTCAAAGCATTTTTTAAACAGGCATAATATTTTGTTTCAACTCAAGTAAAATCTTGTGTCTGTGTTTCAGGTACTTAATAATCACAGACTACTTTGAACTTAGAACCTGTGAAGTTACTAAAATAAATAGCAGATCCTGTAATCTGTTATGTGCACTGGAACAACAATGTAACATCTGATAAAATATATTTATTCCATTTTTAAAACAGTGTATATATTGTTAACTTTCCAGAGTCAGATGCAGTGCCTACAGCGCTTGTAGTACTACACCAGTGCCAATGAACTTTCATAGATTTCCATGTTGCCTTGTTTCCTTTCCCCTTCTTAAAACTTCCACTATCAGTATTACTATTTAGGAGAGATCTGCAAAACTAAAACTCCACAATTTCCCATTGCGATCTAGTGTTCCCTGCACATACACTCTGTGCCTTTACTCTTCACTCATGCTCATTTCCATCTTTCCCTATCTTCCACTCCTACTTCTAGGTTCAGTGAACTCTGCAGTCCTTTTACAACAAATTCTCTAGTCATCCAAACATGCTAGTTCTTTTCATCTTTTTGTTTCCCACTCAAACTCAGATAGGAATCTGTCAGAAACTCTTCTTTCCTCTGTCTACAGCTCTTAGTATTGCTGTAACAGAAGACAGATAATTTAGACAGTTTAGTTGTGAATCCTTATTTTGCTTGCTAGTGTTAAAGTTGCTATCTGTTTCCTCAGTTGCTTATACTAGGACAAACAGAACTGCTCTTAAAATTTAAAAATGTCTTTTGAGCAAGGGTAAATACAACAAAAGCAATCAAACTTTGAAAAGTGCCTGTTTGCTATATTAATGCAGACCACTGCCAGCCAGATGGACCGTGTCCCTACATCACTAATGTGTTTAGAAAATGTTTTCCTGCACTTGAGATATCTACCCTTTTTGTTGTAAGACAGGAATACATGGTATTCATGCAAATAATGAGACACTTTCCTCAAATAAATTTTCAGTCTAATTCAAGTCTGGTGAGGAGTAATGATGAGGCATGATAAACAGGCATGCCAGGATGACAATTCCAACACTAGCACAATGAATGTAAATTTATATTGATTGCCTACTATGCACACATCGTGCTTTTAACAATATACACCCACAACAACCATTTACACCTGCATTTTCTTATAACAGAATGCAAAAGAAGAACGTGGTTTATAAAATTAAGTACAAAATAACTGCAAAATGTGATGATTATAGTTTATTATGTCTGAAAAGGCACTCATTCTAAGCGGTACCATTTTCTACTTACTATAATCTGACAATGTTATCCTTTTAACTAGTATTTTAATGCAAAACAGTGTATCATTTTGTTGGAAAGTAAGCTTCTAAAAAATATACGTGTTTTTTTTCTGAAATTGGTGAGATTTGTAGTGACTCTGATCTCGTGTGAAAATGAATTCCAAAGCCATGGACTAGTGCACCTATTTAATTTTCAGTACTGCAAAATACAACTCCAACGAGTCTAAAAGACACAGCCAAAAATAGAAAGTTAGATAAGACCTATTCCAAGGTCACCTGAGCTCAGTTCACTGACTCTACTGAAGATAAGGAGCACAGCACTTCAAATTTGATCTTGTGTTCAACAAAGAACTGACGCAGCACATACTGCAATGGAGCAACAAGCTCTCATCATCCTGTATTCATCAGTTGGGTCATTTCAAGTGTTTCCAACACTTACATTCTTCATAGTTATACTTTTATTCATAATCAGATAAAATACATATTATACATCTGTCTGAATAAATAGCTCAACCTCTTTTGTATTGTAAGTTAATTCAACAAGTTGCAACTGTTCTTTAATGTACATTTCTCAATCATCAGTGCCTTAATTCCTAGAAGAAATTTCCTTCCTACTGATGACTGCAACCTCTCCCACATACATATCATTCATTATTTTTTGTCCCCTCCAGTTTTGTCTTCCTAATCAAATCATAAAGTATGATTTTAATGCTTCAGTTGCACACTAAGCATATGTGTTGACAAGCAAGGTAAGTGTTTGGGCCTACGTTGTCTTAGAATCAATGGACTCTAGAGAGCTATCAGATAATTAGCCAGTAGGATTCAATTCATGGAACAACAGAATGGCCGATGTTGGACAGAAACTCTGGAGAGCATCTAGTCCCTGCTCAAAGGAGGGTCAGTCAATTGCAGGTTGCCCAGGGCTGTGTCCAGTCATGCTTTGATTACCTCCAGTGGAGAGATATGTGGATGGAGATTCCACAACCTCTCTGGGTACCTGTTTCTTTGTTTCGATGCCCGTTGCCTAAAGACAGAGGTCTAGGCCATCTGAGATGTTTTGGATAAATCAGACATCCACAAAAATCAGATTAGACATCACTAGTCTCTGTGACTGGAATTGTTTAGAAATATAGACCAGGTGACCTTGCACTGCCCTTTCTGGCTCTCCAGAAATCTATTTAGCATTTCACATTAATTTAAAGATATACTTACAGCATGTGCTCCCTGTATTGTCCTTACAAGGTTGATTCCTTTCCATACATAAATATCACCATTCAGTGCACCAGAATATGTCACTTCATCTCTTGCACAAGCTAGGCACAATATAGTTTGAAGATCACCAGTTTTGCCAAAAACACCACGTTTTGGTGTCAATGAATTGCCACACAAGCTCCAGAACTGCAAGACAAAGTGATTTAGAGAGGTTTGTTAATTTCTTACAATTTAGCATCTTCATTTGAGAGATAAGTACCTTACCTCCTAAGTACCTACATTTTCCATCTCCTTTTCACTGCTTCAGTTCTCCAACTGGTTAATAACTTTTTACTTAATTAACCAACTTTACCTTTCCACAAAATCTGCACAGTAGACCAGATACAAAAGGGTATCAGTCTGATATAAAACCAAAATTCTGGACAGAATTTCAAATCTAACGCTAGATGTGAAAGCATTTATTTAGTCACTGCTGACAGGCTACACTTATACTGTTTCAGCCTTCTGCATATACGTTTACAAAACTATATTTCACAGCAAGGTTCTCCATTAGCAATAATCTTTCCAAAATTCTAAGCAGAGAGTTCTATTAATACAGGCAATGCAAGCAGTTCCAATGAACAGATTTTTGTACCAGCAACAATGTAATTAAGAAATAACAATATAATCATTAGACAAATCACTGTATTTTAACCAAACCACTGTACTTTAACCAGTATTTCTTTAACCAAAGCACACAGGGTCATAGATTATGTTGTTGCTTTAGAAGTAACTGCACAATTACTGCACAAATTAAACATCTGGAGGAAGGTAACATATCTAGAAGTAATTCCTTAATACCAGCTTATTTGGAATTGTCTGCTTAACTTGACTTTGTGAGGTAAAGAATACGATAGTATTACAAAGATGAAAATAATTAATTACTGATATGAAAGATAACACTAAGAAGGAATGATTGAAAATCAAACATCATCAATAAAAATCTCTTGCCTGATCCGAACGCCCCTAAATCATTGGGGTTCAGATTTTTCTTTAAAGCTTTCTCTAAGGAAATATCAATTATTTTAAAAATGCCTTTTAAAATGAAAGGCTTTTCTTATCTAAATGGATTGGTTTTGACACAACAAAGTCATGTTAAACGTACTAAAACTCAGCTGGGGAATGTTAGCTTAATATCAGCATAATGGTCCTTTTAGATCTAGAAATAGAAAAAGATAATTACTAATCAAGTTCACAGAGATCTGAAAACAACATGATAAACACTATGCTCAAAGATGTATGCAATCTAGCCAACCATTAATATATATTAATCTAAAAGTTCATTGTATAAAAATAAAAAAAGCAAACATTTTTTCCTTCAACATAGGAACCTACACATAAGAGCAGTACAGAACTTCCAAGCTGCCATCTACTGCTGCTGTGTGGTAACACAGAAGTCAGTGTGTTTGATAAGGGACTGACTTCCTTTAGGAGACATATCTGATGGCAGTCAAGCAGGTAATCTTGCTGACACAATTAAGTATGAAGAAGCAGCTTTGTTCTGCATGACAGTTGTTACAAGCATCAAATGAGGTAGAGTATTTCTATGAAATACTCTGCTTGAAAAAGACACAAGATGTCCAAATTTGTGAATCTTGTAACAGGCAAGGAGCATTCAAAATGACAAAAGTAGGAGAAGAATGAAGAGAAAAAAAAATAATTAAAAGAAAGATCAAGCATTTATTCCTTTCTCTTTTCACTATATTTCCATATTCTCTCAAACTTTAAGAAATGTCTTTTCAACTCATTTCACCTCAGCAGTGCAACAGTTTTTTAATTGTTTAAGAGTCAGAAATTTGAGTGCCTGGATTCACTTTAAGCATGTGTTCTTTGTGTTACACTACTTGTGATTTCAAACTGTGTATTTTAGACAACCTAAATTTTAAATTACAACATGATCATCGTATACAATACAACTGACAAATCTTTTATTCCTATTTTCTTGTTTGTTAGGCCACGAACTCTTTTGAGCAGAGATGGTCTGTTTTGCACTGTACATGCTGTAAAATGTGTAGTGTAGTCACATGTGATTCATGACAGCAGTCCCTAAGCAGTAGATTCCTTTTAGATATATATTACATTTAGATCCCATTTTTGCTATATTTTACAAAGTATAAATAAATATTTTGAGAAGTAACATTTATTTCATTACCTTGATGTGTTTCACACCACAGCTGACAAGTTTGTTTGGCTGGTACAAATCCCAAGAAATATCAAATATCTGCATTAAAAATAATAATAAAAATAATTTTAAAAAAATCACAAGAATGTCAGCAGAAATGTCAGCAGCTTTCTAGCATGGGAGAGTGAAAACACTAAAAACTTATGCCAAATTAACAGACAATCTAAAGTGCTTTAAATAGAGCTTCCGGAATGACTTCTTTATCCCTTCATTCAACAGGGAGTTGCAGCATATAGATCATTAAATCTACATAAATCATATAAAGCATGTAAATCATACAGATTTATTTCTGTTTTTTTTTTTTTTTAACACACAAAAAAACCAAAAAGGTTTATTTATGAAAATCTGAAAGACTAGAAAAATTTAAGAAATTACTTTCATTTTGATTTTTCCATATGGTGATTAGCGTCTAAAAAGTGCCTTATTTTTGCACTTCCCCTGCATGTTCACAGTCTCAACAAAGCACACACAAATGCACTACGTATTTTATTTCTGAAATAAATTTACATCTTTAGTATGTTTATACATCTTAATCCAAATCCAAACTTCATGCAATTTCATTGACACTCAAATTCTTTAGCTATACTTACTCTGTCTGTATGACCGGGAGCCATTGATAAGAGTTTTCCTTTCCTCCAGTCCCATACACAAACTGTGTTTTTTGAATCCAAACCAACTGAGACCAACCGCTAAAAGTAACCAAATTAAATAAATAAATCAAAATAACTCAGTGCATTAATGAAGCCTAGAGTTAGCATTTTTAAGGATAACAAATTCACAATAAAATTGAGTAAGAAACAATATCTACACTTTGACATAGAACAAAACTTAAAGAATACACGACCTTATTCCAAAGCTTTGTTTCTTCAATTCTGGCATCATTATCATAAAATGAGATCACAAATAATAACATATTTCTGATTCATAATATATGATTATACATCTCATAACAGAAATGGCATATCTCCTGCCATCAGGTGATATTTGCAAAAAGGAATAACCTCCCTAAACTAAAAACTAACTACTTGTGTTTACTGTTAATTTCATATGACTTGCAGAATTTAAGTTGCCTATTTTAAAAGTTCAGGAGATACAAAGAAACAAAAAGATTTTCTTCAAACTTCTTAGAAACAAACAGAGCAAGAAGAGTCAAAAGCTGAAAGAATTTTTTGCTTCATTTTTCAAACCAAATATGAGTAATTATGTCTTTCTGAATCCTTTACCAAAACAGATTTCAGTACAGTCCCAAACATACACATTTCACTAAGTATATTCAATCTTCAGAAAGAGTTTAAAGCAATTTCAACAACAAAACCAGGAAAGACAAAACAATTGTTCCAAGAAATTATGGGAAAACAAAAGCTTAAGGTCTTCCTATGTTCTGCAGTCTGCCTTATCTTTACCTGTAAGGACACATTGCACAGATTTCTTGACACACATCACTAACCTATTTTAGTCAACAGTCCGCTTCTACTATGGTTGTTAATAAAAGAAAATCTTATTTTTGCTATACAAACTCTCAACAAAAAGATTTTAAAAGCATTGAAGACCGAACAAAATGAAGATGGGTGATTTTGCTTTTTGTTTTTATTTTTAAAGGAAGTGAAACCTTTTTGTTCAGTTTATGCAGGCACTGTGACATCGTAATTGACAGATTAAATCTTTGTAAATCTTTTGGACAAATTTTTGTCACTGTTCAGAAGCTAATGCTTATACATATTTAAGACAAATTTAATTTCAATTGTTATGTAAATTATCAAATTGAGTTTGTAACAATCAAAAGAAAACCACAAATGCAAGCAAATTTTTTCCGAAGACAGAAACCTATTTCCAACAACATCACTTCTTTACTATCTGTAAGGCTCCAAAATTATGGGAATAAAAAGAAAAAAGAAAAAAGAAAAAAGAGTTGAATACAAGTGATCTCCATGTTCCTTAACTATTAATGCAGATTTCAATTTTTCAGATACTCCAAAGTCCATCCTTTCTATTCCATCTTTGAAAATGTTTTTGGAAGGAACATCAGCTTCAATTCCAGCTACTCTTCTAAAAAGGTCGATTTCAGCCCTACTGCACAAGGAAAAGTATAAAAGCAGACTAAACTTTGTAATTGATACGCATCAATCAGAAAAAAACCCAAAAACTGATGATGTCTTACAGTAGCTGATACATTTATTTTTTAAAAAGAAAGTCTATATGATGCTTTTGGTTCTCCTAGAAAATCTTATTACCAGCCAGCATATCTCCACAACAGAGAGCTCAGAGGAGAAGGTCAAAATACTAATGAACTCATGGAAGAATGTACTGTACCAAAAGCTGATCGTAATATAAGGGAGACTGAAGAGTAACTGGTTTTAGCTGACACAGCTGTACCAGTGTGAGACAGTTAACAAAGAACAATGTTTTTCCGAGTTTCCCAGACAAAGTGAGGGGTAGAAGGGGTTGCATACATTGTCCAACAAAAGTACACAAACTTTTAAGAGAGCAAGGGGCTTGAGCCAGCTTCAGTCCATCTATTCCTTCCTGGCAACTGGGGATGCCCAGCACTGTGACAGTGAGCACCTAAGACTGGTAGCAGGAATCATGTTTTTAATGCAATTCATCTGTACATTGCAACGCTACATTATGCTTATGTCGTGATTTCAGCACGTTGCTGTATCATTCCACTAAATCAAAATACCATGTAATGTCAAATACATCAAATAATTTAACTTGCTATCAAACACTGAACGTTCCCTGCAGGGAGTATCTAGAAGAATCTCATCATAGAGTACCGCACTCTGACAAATTTAGATTTAAAAGAATAGGATAGATGTAAACAAACTTATTTTGCGTACAGAGATGTTTCTGCAGGGAGATAATTGTGGAGATTCAGATCTCAAAACACCTATATTCAGCTTTCCTTTGAGACTATGAAATTTTAACATATGCCAAGAAAAAGGTGATCATACAGAAACGCTGAGAAAAGCTGACAGTCTAAATTCTGACCATTTAAGTCTTTAAACATAAAAATCATTTCTGAGTGCTCCTACAACAAATCACAGATCTACATTCAAATCTCTCTAATGTACACAGGGAATGCATAACTGCATTCTAAAGAAGTGACAGGAGACATCAACAAAACAGTCTGGTAAATTCTGATCTCAAATTACTAATACTGTTCAAGTGAGGAAGTGACACAAGTTTACATTGTCAAGAACAACACAGAGAAAAGATGTCACTGTCAGCTAGAAAAGCAGAAACATGTTGACTCTAGAAAGCTGTAAATAGCAAGAAATGAAAATGATAAAATCTGTAGATCACTCTGACAAACTCGAAGCCTCCCTACAATAATTTCAGTATGTTTTAACAGAAACAAGTTACAACTAGGCTTTCTTCTATTTATGTTCAACACAGCACCATCTGGTGTCATCTTAATAAGGACAACCACTGATCTCTCCAACAATACAAGAGCTCTCACAGACACAGTTTCGTTGAGTATTTGGAAAAAAAAATTACATACCTGACCATCCAAATCAAAAGCCAAGCAAGCTATACCATGTGTGTGAACATCTTTCAGAACAGATACAGTTTGCACAGTGTACGAGTCCCACACGCAGATATACGGCTCTTTTCCAACTTGACCTGTTGCCACCAACACACGTTCAGGATGCAAAGCAAGGCTGCCAATGAAAATTTAAAATTAAAATATTTAAAATATTTTTATATATTTATAAATTATATATTTTATTTACAATATTTTAAAATATTTAAAATATTTTTGAATAAAGCTTCCACATTTGCCTAGTTGGTGGCATTAATATTTTTCCTTAAAAATGATTTTACAATATTTTTCCATTAGAGTTGATACTAAATCATCATTTCAGATGTCATAATTGCTGTAAAATTTCCTTTAAGTCCATGTCCCCACCTTTTTTCAGTTTGAACCTCCAAGCATTTCTCCAATTAAACTAATTGAAGAATGTTAGCCTTCTGTTCTAAAATTTTCAGCTTATCAAGTCAAATTTTCATATACTAAAAAATACCTATATTCCCTTTCTCTACCTTTTTTTAATATTTAAAAATATAAAGGAAAGACAAAAAAAAGAGTCAGTGCTACAGTCTATCAACACATCTGTCATCAATGGAGAGATACACAGACCGAGAACTGCACACTCTTCTGTTTTTTACATGAGAATACATGAACAGCCTTCTTCAGATACCTCTCAAGTGATTGTACACCAAAGCAAAAGCTTAAACTAGATGTTAGGACCAGGCTAGATTTCAAGTGACTAAACTGAAACAGAACAGTTGTGTAAGGTTAACAATTATTCAAAATTAACTATTTCCATTGCTGACATTGCAGAGAATTTTCTTGTAGTTCAGAATCTTCCAAAGTCTACAGAGCATCTTCATGACTGTGTTTTCAAATCAGGGTGCTAGAAAGCAAGATAGTCAGGGAGATTGCTTTTTGCTTTGTTTATGCAAGCAAGCTGCAGGGGAACACTCAACGTGTGTTGATTCATATTTCGTAAAAGAAAAAGGTATGAACATACTGCAGTAGAAAACCAACTATGTTACTTGATGAGATACTACACAGACTAGATAATGCAGGCTAAATTGATCTGAAAAATATCACACGTGAGTCAGGGAAATAAACTTTCAAAAGCCAGTTATTTAATTTGCCTAAAAAATTTTCCTCCCCTTACTGACAAATCAGATGAACGATCTTTAGAGACTGGTGGAGAGAACCACTAACAACATATGTATTTATCTTCTTGACATTACTTGGAAAGGAGAAAGGTTGAGCGCTTTGCAATGGCAAGATCATACGTCTGAGCTTCAATTTTGATAAATGAAGTTCAAAGGGTGGAGGCAAGGGGAGCCTACACTACAAATAGCCAGGATAAAGCTTACGAGGAAATGACCAGAAGGCTGAATTCCAAAGATGTGTACATTTCTCTTATATAAAAAGAACAAGAGACAACAGCATTAGAAGCTGCTTAATATTTCATGAGGTCATGCTGCCCCACATATTATCCTTTCGTATTTTTTCTATTTTAACATAGCATTTCAGATAGTTGCCGTTGCTTGAGAAGTTCCATAAGTATAACATTAAGAGAGGAGAACCCTTTCATCTTGCAAGTTTCCACAAAAGATGAAAAGACCGTGGACTCCGCAAAATTTGTTTGGAAATTCCTCTTCCTTGCTATTCTGCATTATCCTCAGCACTAGGATCAAGGAACCAACATTTCCTCACTTGCTTCTCTTCCAGTCCACAGCTATTCCTCTGGTTCTATGCTTCCTTCAGTATTTGACAGAGCAACTTCATAATTAAAAAGCAATGCAGAAAGGAACCAGCAAGCAAAACTTATCACATTTCACTTCAGTTCTGCCACCTAATCCTGACCAACACCTGAACAACTCCCAGAGCACACTCAGGCAGATGGTGTATGCGTGGGGAAATACAAAGAGCATCTGGAGGGCGTGAAAATGTTGCATTTGAAATTATCTAATTTTCACATAGACACCATGGAGAGGGAGAGATAAGACCAGATGGACAATAAAAAAATTCAAGAAGGGAAAGAAATGAAAAGACTAAGCAAGAAAAAAAAAAAGAACCAAACTAAGAAAAAGTAAAAATACAGTAGTCTTATGACTGATTCATGAAACCTGACGTCAGGACTTTTCAACCCTATACTTAGCTGCACTATTAGCACATCGTGCCAGTGAATCATTGGAACACAGAAATACCAGAAGGGACAATCAGACTAGGGTCATCATTCCACAAATGCAATTTTGATAGACCCTCTGTTTGAAAAACACTCAGGAGTCACTCTGGGCACACACACACACATGAACAGCCCCACCCCACACCTTGCAAAACACTTCCCAGCACCCCAAAATTAGTTTACTATTTCTTGAACTGAAGCACAAGCCAAGCACAAGCTAGCAAAGCGCCCTGACAGCCAAGGGGGTAAACCGCATTTTGAGGTGCATTAAACTCAGCATAGCCAGGTGGTCTAAAGAGATGATTCTCCTGCTGTATTTAGCATTGGTGCAGTCCCACTTCGAATACAAGAACAGCACAAAGCTGCACCGGGCAGGCTCAGACTGGGCATTAGGAACCATTTATTTACCAGTTCTTTCATTGGACTATGAGTGATTAAATGATCCTTACAGACATAGCAATAAATTTCAAATATACAGTATCTTGGCATAACTTCCCAATGAAAAGCATTGATACGATTAACATATTCAGGAATTGTCATTATTAAAATAGTCTTGAGCAATGCATTGTTTACAGCTTACTACTCCAGAAAGAAAAAACTTAACTAGAATGGGTACCTGGCAATAGATCAACATAAACCTCTGCTATCCAGTGATTACTTCACTCACAGACATGATGCAGTTAACAGGAACAAACAATGAGCACAAGTTCTCTCTGGATATCCCCAGTGGAGATCTCCAAGACACCTCTACAGAGGTGCCCAACTACACCACTCCCGATGCCAGAGTGATTGTTTGCCATCCATCAGTCAATCCCTGAGGAAATGCAGAAAAACAACTGGGGCTCACCTCTTAAGACAGTTGGCAAAGCCATCAGTGTAGGCTCTATGAACATCAGTAAATTGCCTTCTCACAAGGTATTTTCTTGGGGATTTTTTGTTGTTAGTTTTTGTTTTTTTCTCCTCTCTCCTATGGAGGGGTAGGAGAATGCTTAGTGCAATTGAGAAGCACTGCACTCAGAAGGAAAGAAGTTATATTCCTTTTCCATCTTGATAACGAAAGCTGGGATGACCTCTCCAGGTCAGACTACGGAAACTGCACTTGCATCCTGCCTACACAGATAAACTGTAAAATTGTGCCTGATTTCTTTCCTTTTCATAGAGGGATGACTAAGCTGATGAATGAGATATCACTGCCTGTCCAAAAAAGGAAACAAATATTCCTAACCAAACAAGTTCTTCAGTCCTTCCTGCTTACCTCCAGCCTTTCTGATCGGGACTTTTCCAGATGTTAATGCTAACACAGTGTCTGATGCTGCAGATCTTAAGGAAAATGTCCAAAAGGCAGATGTGACCATGAAATAAAGCAGGAATCAGGCTAAGAAACTGCTTGCTTAGTCAAAAATCTGCCTGTCACTGTTGTTACGAAACCACATAGCCAGATCTGTCAAGAACAGAGTTCCACTGATATCTCTGACTGACATGTCTTTTTCTAGATAGATATTCAGAGCGCACCGAAATACAGAATTACAATTTTAACGTACTAAAGAGGGACAGGTTTCTCAATCAACAAATGTATTCAAGATCCACTTTTACAGTTTGAACAAAAAAGGTCCTTTTTCCCTTCTGAAATGCAGACTAAGCATTCCCCCCCATTTATGGACCAGATCCATACAAATAATACTTATGTTAGATTAATGGTGTTAATCATTAATGTCAGCCTCCTGAAGAAATGTATGAAAATTGTCAACAGTATGTCTGTCTGGGACGACAGCAGAGACACGGATGTGACCCTCCAGTCTGCATGAGGTTTGTAGTGCCACAGGATCTTGAAGGAGAACGGTCTACAATAAACTACTTTATTATAAAACAAATGAAGATTTTTCCCTCTTCTCTTGTTTTGTGCTGAGCATTAACAAGCATTGATTAATACAGACAAGCTGCAGACAAGGATACAATATTAAAGATGATGTTTCCTTAGCAACAATATTGAATAAAAATCCAAGAGTATGTTCACGTGACTATGCCTGAGCTTCATAAAACTAGGGCACCAGTAAATGCACAAAAGAACGCTGCAGTAAAATAACAGCATCTCAGATACCTATTAAAGAAAAGTTAATTTCAAGTGTGAAATTGTTTCTATGAGTAAATAGAGAAAAATATTTTAGTCATTTGTTTAAAGATATTTTATGTATAGTTGTGGATATTCTCTTATTTGCTGTCACTTATCCATATTTCCCCAGAAAGAATGAAAGGAGAAACTACAAATCATTTACGTCGCACTGCTGAAGTTGTTACAGCAGGATGAGATGTAAGCAGAAAACATTTCTCATCAAAGTTTAAATAGATCAAATCTGGGAAGGCTTATTTCCCATAGACAAAACCAACCAGCACCCATCGTGGAGCACCATCGCTAGGCCTTCCATATACTTGTTGCCAGAGCACCAATAATATCATAGATAGCTTTAAGAAGATTCTTTAAGTTGTACAAGCATACAGCTTCAAGGTAAGAGTCTTTACTGAGGACAGAAGTACAAAAAAAAGATGAAAACTGCATATTGATTATTTCCAGTTACAAAAAAAAGTACAGAAAAGCATCCATTTCACAGAAAATGCTTATCCCACCAATGCTGGGTTGCCATTTACAGGCTCAAGTAGACATCAACGCACTTTGGCAGCGTACTGTGACCAACATTACATTTCCTTTTTCTAAAGGCTTGTTTATAAGCAACCTATAAGATCTGAAAAAAACACTCAGCCTTTTATCTGTTCCAAAACTCAGCAGAAGAAAACAAAGAAATAAGATGATTTTCAAAGAGAAGAGTTAGACAGTGAGTGCAGGAACACTGATGCAAAGTTTCCAATGCAACAGATGCAAAAAGTGAGGAAAAAAAGATTCTTGCAACTGTATGCCACTTCACGCAGATGCCCATTTTTATCCTGTGTAGACACTTTCTCCACTGTTGAGGATGTGACTGGCTTAAGAACTCTACTAAGAGAGTTAACACCTCTAGAAAAGTGATTAAAAATAAAGACATCCCTTTCATTGCAAATGTAAATGATGTTGCCAGTGCCGATAGGAGAACTTACGTTCTGTTGGTAGTAGTAGGGTTTTTTGGTGTTCTCCTCCCAGATTCTACACAATCTTGACACTTTCAACATGAGGTTTTTTCTATTTGAGAAAAATGTATTTTCTAACATGTTCCTTGAAAAAGGCAGCAGCAAATTTACTTGCCCTTTTCTAGCAAAAAACTCTTCTCACAGGAAAATCAAAAGTATCATATATTCCAAAATGATTTGGAGAAAAATTTGCTAAGACAATGTCCTGTTATCTTTTACTAGCTATTCACATGAAAGAAGCAGCATCTTATTTCTGACTATAACAACAGGTGGTACAATAATGTGACGTAAAAAAATCAGAGAAACATAGAAAAGTTTGAGTTGGAAGGGACATTCTAGCTCCAAACCCCTGCCATAAGCAGGGACACCTTCCACTACATGAGGTTGTTCAAGTCTCAAGGTAACCAAGGAATGTAATCACACTTCAAAGAAAAAAATAAATAAATATCTTCTTTCCTCATGAGACAATGCAATGACATTGACATTCTTTAAAACATCGTTAGATATGAACTGGCAAACATAACCTTCCCAGCACTAACAACAAAAAAGGGGAACAAATACAGAAAGAAGAGGCACTGCAGTCAACTGTCAAGACCTTCAGAGCAAACCAGTCCAGTTATTTACCTCTTTTGTGTCAAAATTTGATGACCTGAAAGAGATGCCATACCAAACCAGCAAGCACTATTACATGATTTGGTTAGTACCTGTCAGTCACATTTCTCCTGAATACATCTGATAAAGTATACAAGCCTATCAGATGATCACAGGTAAAAACTGAGGCACATTAAAACTGAAGTGAAAATATTGATTTCCCATTCTAACAGGTTTACAATCTAAGCTATTTAATTAGCTTAAGAAATTAAGTGACTGTAGCAACTTAATTACATGAACACTGAGAAAACCACGGCTAGAAAACCATATCAAATTTAATTCCAAATAAAGTTCGTGATGAAATAGAGTGGGAAAGGAAAACTGAAAATCAAAAATCCTTATCACAATTATACTCTCATTTTTCAAAACACTAAATATCAGTGCACTGTTTGCAGAACTAGAAATATATAGAATAAAAGACTTATGGTCAAAGGAGCATTTACTCCAAATTCTTTTAGCCAGGGAAAAAGCAAAAACTTCTTTCCAGAAGAAGCTTATTTTTGATGAGCCTAACTTCACCAACAAAATAGGCTCGTCTGAGGTACAAGATATTATTGTTTCTAAGCCTTTCACTATCACGGCAAAACGCTTCAAATAACACTTTCTCAAAGTACCTCAATCACAGATTATACAATTTTCTTTCATATTTCAGAACAAGCCATGTAGATTAAACAGCAATTCTTTCTCCTCTCCTATGGGACATACTATGAATAATATATCTGAATACGTGAGAACATATCATTTGAATATCCAAGAACGGAGTGACAGGATAATTAGGGACAATTTTTGAAATGGTTTTTCTTTTATACAGAAAGGTCATCCTGATAAAATCAGCAATTGACTCAAAATAAAGAATGGTGGGAAGAAGGCAGTGGTAGAGCTGCTAGTGAGATAAGCTGAGACAAGCACAATATCCTGTATGCTTCAACGGTCTCTATTTTATTACAAACCAAAAAAAAAAAGAAAAAAAAAAAGGTTAGAGCAGAAGGGAATCAGACAACCTTCATCTTGCCAACTCTGGAGACTGTAGATAGGCTGGGTATCTTTCCAAGTTCTTGAGAACATCAGGCCTTCTGCAGGTGTTAGTCACAGGTGTTTTCCTACAGAAAAGGAAAGCCAACTTGTCTGGAATTTACCATCCCTGCATTTACCTTCATAACCAGAAAGGTGAAATGAGACAGGGCACCACTTAAAGTTGAGAAAACACCTGAAACATCATTTAGAAAAACCATATAAACATGATAGAGGCCAGAATGCTCTAAAGAACATACCTGAAATTCTCATTTTGCTTTCTGTCGTGTTAATTGCTTAAGCAACAGCACAGCCATAAAACAGGAGTATTTACATTAAATACTGATTGCTAAAACAAATAAAAAAACCACATGTACCAGAAGCATAAAAGAACAGGAAAGTAAGGGTAAATGCAATGCTGAAAGAATTCCAAGGTCAATGCGTATCTGGTAGACAATGAAAATTGTTGCATATTTGGACTCACTAATATCATTACTAAAAAATCACTACAAAGGAAGAAGATAGAAAATAGCACTCATGAGCAATACGTCCAAAAAAATGCAAGTATTCTGCTCTAAAATTATCTCAAGCATAATGATCCAGTTGTGTACTCCCAATAAGACAACTAAGTACTCTCATTATTATAAGCATATGTTGTAACTTGCAGAAGATAAAGTCACAGCTATTTATAAATGAGCTTACTGCTGAATAACGTTTCATAGGTTATTCACTTTTATGATAGTAATTTCTATAGTAGAAAAAGCAGCAATTAATAAATTGTAAAGTAAAAAAGAAACATGTAACTAAAAATGCAAATATCCAAAAATGCAACCTTGATTAAAAAAACAAAACAAAAAAACCCAACAACAACAACAAAAAACCACCAAGCCAAATATTTACCGGTTCTTAAAATTTTTCTATTATTTCTCTAAGTACCCTTGAAGGCAAATTTAGCTTAAAATGTCACATCCACCACAATAAATCTTCAGGCAATCTCTAGATGCTGTCAGATGCCTTGTCTTGATCTAAGATAAAGTATAATTCACCTTGCTTGCTCTTGTGCAGAGGGATTATAAGCAGGGAACGAGGATTAACACAGTTCTAAAAGTCAGGAGCAGGTTTATACAGTTGTCAGCTAACCAAAACAGAGAATTAATCCACTCATTCTGTGTGCATGTTGCCTTGATAAAACGGAGACATCTCACCACTCACCTCCAAATGACAAAAACGCACACAGCTTTTTAAGTGACTTCTACCCTTAATCATGCTTTCCCCCCCGTAATTTTAGAAAATTATATTATGGTATGTGTGTGTACGTGTAATGTTTGCACACATCTACATCGCAGTGATATTTCAGAATTTTTTTTATTCAAACATTATCCTATAATTCAGAAAATTGAAGAGTTGCTATTTTTATAACATTATATCCAACTAGATTTAGTCACAAAAAATGCACCATATAAATAGAACAAAGTAAAGCCGTAAATTTTTTTCCACCTAGTCCTTTAGAGCATCACTATAAAACTCTGTGCCATATCCATAAGCTTCATTCTCCAATTCCAGTAAAGAAAAAAATACAATATTCCATCAGAACTGTAAAGTATGAGCTGGACATGAGAACACAATGACTTCACAAGAACTAGAACAAGATGATCTCTAAGGTCCCTCCCAACCTGAACCATTCTATGATTCTATGAAAGTTCAAATTATAATATATCCTACAGTCGACATAATATTAATGGAAAATTTTCCCTGCATGCTATCTGTCACAGATCTGGCTAAACTACCCATGGAAGTACCACTTGTGGTACCTGCAAGTCAATCCCTTCGTTTGAAATGACATTATTCTGTCCAATGTTAGGGCACTTACTCTTCGGACATGTTTCTTCTGTTCCGTGAGGGCAATAGGAAATTTCAAGCAAGTCTGCTGACTCGAAATAAAATTTAAACACGGTTCATAGAAGAAATTTAATGCAGCATATTTTTGTCCTGAAGTGAATGCCATCACTCCCAGTGAAGTTATCTTCACCAAGATATATTTAGACATTTGCATAAGCATTTTAAAATTCATGTTATCTTGACATTACTGTTATGCAAATTCAATGATGTAAACATCACCTTTGCACATACCTCCCTAACAGAGGTGTATAATATCTTAGCAAATAGACTAATCCACTGTAAGTAATATCACTTATCAATTAACCCATTTTTTCCCTTTGTTTTGATAATTTTAAGTAATTTCTCAGTATTGCTTTAGAGAAAATACACCTTTTCCCACCTATTGAAATACTGATTGAGTACTCTTTTTTTTTTCCCCCTTAGACTATGGGCTCCAAAATAAGGAACTTCTTGACTAAAATGAGAGGAAGTAATAAGTGTTTTTAAGGAAAAAAAAAAATCAGACTGATCTGGGTGTACAAGCACAGATCTTGATCCATCCTGCCTGCGGACCAGAGTAATAGGCACTATACAGAAAAACTCCCATAAAAAAAGCTTGAAAGATGAAGCAGTGACGTGAAATTCAGAAAAAATGACTGGAAGGATTGTCCCCTGGGTCTTCTGAAGCAATAACTGAATACCCTGGGCTTTGATAGGAGGATAGCTGTCACCATCTTATAGATCATATTTGAATGAAAAGGAGTCTATCAGGAAGACTCTCAACATTAATGAGGACTTCCAGTCAATGGGAGGTCTTTTTCAACCAGGCCAAGGAAAGTCACTCTGCAGAAGAGAAGTAACATTTCTCAGGGGATTTAATAATACAGATATTCTCTAGCAGCTAGTTAAAATACAGATGAAAAAACCCACACTTTTCTAACAAAAACAGTGAAAGATATCTTCCTTTAAATGCAGCATAGAAATGGAATATGTCACCTACCACCAAAATAATAGATGTGTCACAATGTGGTCCTCAAAAGATGTATTTTCTTCATGTCAACAGGTGGAAGAAGACGTCTCTAAGACTGATTTGCTCAACGTAGGTATCAGCTACTAATGAACAACACAATTTGTCCTCTTTCTTAGTACTGCTGAAATCCCATTTTTTATTTTCAAGACCAAATAATATAATGAAGCAGAAAGACAAAAACTTGAAATGGAAGTAAAGGTGGTCAATACTAAAAAAGCTCCAAGGATTTATTATCAGGTAGTACAAATTGCCATTATTTCTCGTTTCCATATTATGCTATATCTGATTGACAGATTCCATAAGCCTGGTTTAAAAATTCAGTCTCATCTTTTCCTACTAACTGGTAAGGCAATTTACTTCTGATTCTAAGCTTCTCGGTGCAAACCAAGTACTTCAATATAAACAGACATTATCCTTCAAAATACTTGTAGTAGCTACAACATCTATACACATAGTAACACTGGTGTAGAAGGAAAAGTCTTCTTAGCCATCAGAGTAACCTGAGCCCTAATGGCAGCAAGTTCTACAGACCTAGAACATTCTGTAAGATGTTTCCCTAATACACTAGGGGAAATTCAGTCTAAAGCAGAAGGCACTCACTCCAGAACCCCACCACGTAGAAAATCTTGAGTGAATTTATTTTGAAGAGAATTTGATATTATCTACTGTGAGCATTCAGCTAAATCGTTAAGATGGTCAGGGGAACTTTTACACTCTGCCACATAACTTGAAAGAAAAATAAAATGATAAAGTTCCTTGAAGTTATTTCAAATGCTAAGGAATTGTGTTTACCTCACGGAAGTAGCAAAAGCAACATATTACTCCAAACCAAGTAAATATCATATGGATGAAAAAAATTCACTGATATTACTGTAAGAGCATCTTGATGTAAATGCATCTTAAGAAAAGATATCTACATTTTAACTGAGCATATGATCAATCCTTATCAATGCAGACTAGACAGCCTTGCCATTTTTCTGAGGAATATATTATCTCTCTTTTAATTTATGTGATACCTATAAAAGTGCTGTCCTAAGTCAAAAACAACCGTCTATGTAAGTGATACAGTAATAATTGCAAGAATTGGGTAAGCTGTGTTCCGAATTTAAAAAAAAACAACAAACCATTTAGATACTACAAAATGCAAAACTAAATTTCCATCCTTTTAGATTTATGTCAATTTAGGCTTCAACTGCAGAACTAGATTTAAAAATATATATTTTAAATAGTTTTGGGGACATTTTGTAATAATTACTTTTTTGTTTCAACCTACATACACTTTCAAAAAAAAATGGTTTTAATATGTCAGAACAGCATGCTTTGTTTTTTAATCTAAGGCACTCAGGAAAAAAAAGGAACTCAACTTCTAAAGCTGCAGTTCTTTTCATTGTCTTAACTGAAGCTTTAATTTTTGATTAAAACCCAAACATTTGAGTTCAGACAAACCCTTCAAAATAATTATTTCATTCAAATATATTAAGCTACTGTCTATCACCGTGTATGCTATCATAATTACATTGTAAACACAATAACAAGATAACTTCATAATGCCGTTATGAAATCAGCCAGGTACATAATCTGCTTTCCTATCTACATTAAGAGGATAACCAACAAATTAAACATCCAAAAAGCAGGTAAGCAGAAACATAATTGCTTTGATTGCAGTTTGGAAAATTGAAAAGAATGGGGGCAGACCTCAACATTTCTGCATGCAATTCTTTTAAATTTTTAATGATCGAATTTTGTTAATCCTTTGGTTATATTTCCTATTCTTCTATGACATGTTGTCACATTAGTTCTGAGAAAAACAGCAAACCACCAATTCAAGAAAAGCATTTCCTACAGCACCAAGATGTTTTCTCATTTAAGTATTGACCTGATCTGACCCTGCCTGGGAGTGCTGACAGAATCAGATCAGAAGGTGATGTGACTGCTGGCTATGAAAAGCATGATGCATGAAGGCAAGCTTGCAAGCCTGTAGCTTCTTGCTGTGTAGATCTACTTTAATCAACTTCTGGTATGTTTTAGATGTTAGCTTCTGGTTGGATATTTTTGTATTTGTATAGTTTTAAGTAGAAAAAATCATTTTTTTTTAATGGTAGGCAGGCATATTAAACAACAGAAGAATTCTAGTCCCATTCAAAACTGAAGAATAAACGTTCTATTCCATTCTCCCAAAATATTTTCATTACATCGGATTAATCCACACAAAGATACTTTAAAAAGATAAACACACAAAGCTCTTAGCAAAACAAACAAACAAAACCTACTTGTACTAAAGATTCAACAATGACACCTTCAGACAACATCTACCAGTCCGGTACAACATGTGCATTGCCACACAGTTCTAGAATTACTCAGAAAACATGTTTTTCTCAAGGAAAAAAACAGAACATTCTCTCTTCCCCGTCTCTCCTTCAACTGATTAAGATACGAACACAAATCTTCCCTCCAGAGTTATACACACCTGATAGTCTGAGAGCACTTAGCACGAAAAGCAGGACAGAGCTTAACCGAGGACTTTGGCATGAAACGAAGCGGTCATCAGAGCGATTATCTCACTCACTGTCATGGCAATTACTTCTGCTGTAAGAAACGCCATTTGGACTGATGGTCAAAAGATACTCGAGCTAGAAGCTCATAAGAGGACTGATTATTATAATTATGACATAATTTAAGTCCCATTAAGTCAGGAGTTTTTTAATGGAGGGAAATAAATTGATTATGCTCTAAATGAACATCTGGAGATGAAAAGTGAGATAGATGGATTTCTTTTTAGTATAAACAGAAAAAACCATGGCACCATATAAGTCTAAGAATAAGCTAAGGAGAAGAAGAGATGTTTAAGGTGAAAATCTAAACTTTCTGGAAAACAAAAAATCAGTCCCTCAAAATACTGTATTCTAAAGGGAAAATGTCATATTGACATAGTAGTGTGCTGTCTTCGTAAATCAACCTATTCAAGTGATTTGGGTTGCTGTAATGGAATTGCACGCGTTACATGATTTCGCCATTACCTGGCTTTCATCCTCTGAAGCAAAAACCCAATTTCCTCATCAAGTACGACAATGGAGAACGAACCTCAGCAACAATGTCTGAGCAGGGACAAACTAGCACACGTTCCAAAACCTGCTGTTCTTTGCAGAAAGCAAGCTATTAAAGGTGTCAGGCTTCACAGCAAACATTTCACTGCATGTCAATCTCTTCTAAGTGTCTAATTTTCTCAATAAATAAATAAATAAATAAAAACAATTAAAAAAGGGGGGGGCTTCTGTTTATTTACTTCTGTTGGAAGTCATTATTTAGCTCAGAAAGTAATTTCTGTTTACTGTGGGTTTCTTCATTACAGTTTTCTGGAAGGTGAATAACAAAATACAACTGCCTTACCGTAGCATGGGAGGAGGTCTCAGAATGGACAGTGTCACAGAAGACTAAGAGTGCAGCTTCTGTTACCAATATTGAACTCACTTTTACTTGTATATAAATAGTATCATTGCTGTTAGTGGGGAACTAGATGATGATCTATTTCGGCTTTTAGTCAGTTGCTCAGAATTTCTACCCTGTATCAAGAGCAGACAAGTCAACTTTATTGTCCTTGCAGGATTTTCAGACAACTTCATCTCAGCCAATGCTGCCAGTGTGGCTAACGCATACGTGTTTACTCCTGACTGCCCTAGGATCAAGTGGTGTGTGCTACCAAGAGCAGACAAGTGAAGACACTGTACACATCCTTCACTGTCAGCCTGTAACTACAGAAAAACAAAGACACATGCACAGAACCTACTGACTGCAACATGGCAGTGGTAGCTTCAGCTTAGAGGACTCTCCAAGCTGGAGAAGTGCTACTCATGCTTGAATACTATCCTGCCATTTCTTGACCTAACGTGCTGAAATCCAGAACTGACGCAATCACAGAATGGCTGAGGTTGGAAGGGACCTATACAGGTCATCTTGTCCAAGCCCTCTGCTCAAGCAGGGCCATCTAGAACCAGTTGCCTAGGACTATGTCCAGACAGCTTCTGAATGTCTCGAAGGATGGAGGGTCCACAACCTGTCTTTTCCAGTTTTTGACAACCCTCACATTATGGACTGTTTCCTGATGTTTAGATGGAACCTCCTGTGTTTGTGCCCACTGTCTCGTCCTGGCACTGAGCATCACTGAAAAGAGCCTGGCTCCATCTTTTTTACACTTTCTCTTCAGCTATTTATATACATTGACAAGATCCCCCCACTGAGGCTTCTCCTCTCTAGGCTAAAAAGTACCAACTCTTACAGTCTTTCCCTGTAGAAGAAAAGCCCCTTGATCACCTTTGTGGTCCCTCTGTTGGGCTCTTTCCAGTATGCCCACATCTCTCTTGTGCTGGGGAGCCCAGAACTGGACTCAGCACTCCAGGTGTGGCCTCACCAGTGCGGAGTTGAGTAGAAGGATTGCCTCTCCTGACCTGCTGGCAACGCTATGCCTAAAGCAGCCAAGGATACTGTTAGCCTCCTTACTGGCAAGGGCACATTGCTGACTAATTTACATTTGACTTGGTGTCCACCAGGAGCCCCAGATCCTTTTGTGCAAAGCTGCTTTCCAGCCAGTCAGCTCCAACTATATATTGGTGCATAGTTATTCCTATCAAAGACTTTCTTTGGGATTTCAGAACAAGACTAGCTTCCAGAGAGTATCCCAAATAATGCACGCACCTTGTAGGTCTCCTGTTAAATAAGCAACATTTTGAGGTGTTTCTGTGCATAAGGCATTTCAGATTTGAGGCATAACTGTGATATGGATTTTAGTCCTGTTTTCTTCCAGTAGCATTATTTGAGGATCCAAATAATCCAAAGAGGGATGACTGGCTGGCCTTCTTTGAAGGCTATGATTGTTGAAATAACTTGGAAGTTTACATTTCCGCAAATAAATACATAAACAACAAGGTTCCTTTCTAAAAATGAAGATCTGGACTGTAGAGTTCAATGGTATCCAAAGAATTCCTCACCAGAACACGCTGAAGCTTGTTTTGCCTCTCTCACCTTAGTAATGCAAAAGAAGAGGTTATACATGTAATGGATAAATAAGAAAAGTTCTCCTAATGTGGCAATTGTGGTATTCAGTTACATTCCCTGGCTTCTGAAAAACACAACAAGTTGTGAAATTCCTAGTGAAAACTCATAGGTCTCCTGCAAAAACAAATGACAGAATTCCATATGATAAAATTTTGTAGCTGTGCATCATATCCACTGCTTAACATCTGTGCATGATTGTCATCTGGAGTTAGAGCAGAGTTACATACCACTTATTCCAGGCAAAAACAAGAGAACAAACCTGACAGCAAATACCCCAGCTTTCAATTACTTAAATTATTTACTGAGGTTTTTAAGAACTACGACAGATCTTATGGTGTCAATCTACTGGAGGATTAGAAATCACGGAAATAAAATAACCTCTCTACATCACATTCCCTCTAGCAGCAGGCATCCCCGCCCATGGCAGGGGCGTTGGAACCAGATGATCTTTAAGGTTCCTCCCAAACCAAACCGTTACATGGTTCTGTGACACACTCTTGTGAAACCTTGTTTGGCTCTCTTTCTTAGAAAGTAAATTTTCTTCTTTCTTAGGGTATTCTCATGATATGCATCAAACAAGAAAAGAGCAAACAGAGGCAAAATTATAGATACAAAGAAGTGACGGGAATACGTAGCATCTTCACAGAAGTCCAAGAGGTAATCATCAAAAGTGTTAAAAAAAACTGAATGAGGAAAAGACCAGAGGCATCATTCAAAACTAGAACATGACTGATAACTGCACTGCTAGAACTTGTGTCTGCAAACTGCAGCTGAGAGCTATGGAGAAAGCCTGGATCTGCCTCTTGGAGAGCATTTACTGCTAGCAGACTTAGAAAGCAGCTGACAGAGTCCAATAACTTCTTAGATACCAACAGCTGGACAAACTTCGAGAATGCAACAATTGGTAGAGAAATCTCTTTCAAACCGAGCTGGTGGGCAGCACTAACACCAGGGATCAGACATGACTGCAGTGGTTTTGATTTCCACTAAGACTTCAGAGATGTTGATGCTAGGGAAAAAGAAGTTTACTTTGCCTTGGAATACAAGAGCAAGATCACAGAATCGCAAGCAGGATAATCTGGCAGGCTGAGCCAAATTCTGAGATATAAAAAGGTGATAACATGAAATAAAGTGGACAGAAAGACCACATTTCAGAGGGGCCAGAGTTTCAGCTACTTCTTGTTCCCTGGGAAACAAGAGTCCAAGACAATTCCTGCCTAGTGCACAGCAACAAATAAGAAAAACTGCCTTAACAAACCAGGTGATTTGAAAAATTAAAAAACAGTGAAAAAAACAAAAACAGTGAAACTCTCTGTCAGAATACAAAATGTTTTGCCATCCTTTCTACCTGTTGTGCATATATCTCTGCTTTCCACAAGTATGCAACTCCTCTCTATGGTCTTGGATATAGAGAAGCATGAAGGAGGAAAGAGTTAGATATTTTTAAACCAAGCTGAAAAGACAGTAGCTGAAGATAGCACTAATTTCCTTCTTCTCTGTCTCTGTAACAGATAATCTGTTAGTTCTGTTAGAACTCTTTGAGGCAAAAGACATTAGCACTTTCTTAATTATTGAAGTTACGCCTTCCCTGATAACAGGACTCTGTGTGAGTCCTGGAGTAGATGCATAGATTTCTTTCCCCCATCTTAATCCAAGAAGAGGAAAAAAGCTTTTATTCTACTTCTAGACAAGTAGAATATAAACCTTATTAGCCTATGGTTGCACTACAGCAGAATTGGAGAAGGCATCATCAGCACAAATTCAAGTGTTGTAGGGCTTTTTTTGTTTGTTTTTAAGGATGAGAGTTGCTGTCTTTAGTAACAAAATCCAAATGTATCCCAGACATCTTGATCAAGCAGTCACAGTTTACTAGTGGTAGAGGTTGTAGGGAGAATTTACAACAGCACTAATTGCTTGCCAGCTAACTAATGTGAAAGTTATTAAAAATATTTTTAAAAAATTCAGTTTTCCCACCTTCCATCAGAGAAAGTACAGAAATACACTGTAGCTGTCCCAGGTAAATAAGGAACCTCAGCATGAGCATCAGTTAATGTTATGCCCCAATGGGGCATCTTCTGAAATCTTTATACAGATCAGGATTAAATATGGTCCTGTGCAGTCTCTCAGATAAGGGAAGGACAATCTACATACATTAAATAACTCATGCTTCTCTAAACAACTAAAAGTATGAAGAGAGAACAAAGAAAAGATCTAACTTGAAGGCACCAAGACATTGTTTCTTCCTGCTCCACTGTAAAGCACAACAAACTATTACTCACCAGCTTGTTTTGTGGTTTATGAAATCCTGCACTTTAAATCAGTACCTTTGCAGTGATTATTCACACATTCTTCCAAAATCAGTATCTCCTACATACACGCAGCTCAGGCAGGAATTTATCTTCTGCATACAGAATGGACATTCAGCAAGTTATACTGCTGGCAATGGATAGCACTATCGAATTAAGTCAGCTGAGATTTCATGTACAAGATTTATTCCTTCACATTAAAAGCTTTCAAGAATAAATTCATTTGCCAGCACTCCCAAAGGGTACAAACTTCCAAAGCACTTCTGCAGCTAACTGACGTCTTCCACAAGTGTCTGTGCAAACACAGGACCTCAACAACAACAAAAAAAAGTGTGCTGATGCATAGGAAAAGAGATAGAAGTAAGAGTGAAAACACAATATTCTCTCTCCTCCAAAACAGTGGGTTGACTTCTGGAAACTAATTCTTAGAAGAGATTAAATACTAAAGCTAAAAATAAAAAAAAATATAACCAGAAAGCAAGATAAGTCCAATAGATTGGAGCCAGACAACTGAGATTGTTCCACAGGCTAACAGAAGAGACCCAAAGTGATCCTAATTATTCTCTTCTAATACTTAGTTCAACAGAAATAAGACACAAAACACTGTTCTGATCTTTTCAGTGCCCAGGGCTAAACTGAGGCTAGAGGTGAAATTGTGATTGAGATTAGATTGGAAATAAATTACATTTAAACATTTAATCATATTTAAAAAAATCTTAGTGGGTTTATAGGGTTTTTTTGTTTAATGAAAAGATTTAAAACTCTTCAGCAGATAGAAGCCAAACCAACTGCTAGCGCAAGGAAGAACATTTTCAACAGGAAGATATTCTCTAGCTGCCCATTCGTCTAATACTATTGTCCATTATTAAAGACAAAGAACTGGTTTCTGACTTAAGAACTGCAATTCCTCTCTTGCTGACTGCTGCTTAAAATTAGAATGTCATTCAAAGCATGCTAATGATATAGAAGTTCTCATAATGAGGAGTACTGATAATATCACCATGTAGCATGCCATCTATACTGCTCAGCCTTGTACTGCTTGTGGCTATAGAGCTGTGCTCTGTAGTTTGATTCACTAAGCGTGCAAGTTTTTTAGACATTGGACCTGCTTTCACAAACAAGATTCCATACTTGCAAAAAGACAACCAATTCTCCGGGTGCTTTTCCTGAAACATCACAAACGTCTCAGCATTCAGATGGTACTTGCTGAGCAAATTAAAACATACCACATTTTTTGTATAAATATACAATGTATTTTTGTGATAGTAACTGAGTTTGAATGATGCTAATTATTGTATTATATAATCCTATTTTAGGTATTTTTAGAAAAGATAATACTTGAATTTTCTACTATGATTGTTTTAAAAATCAATAGTCTATTTCGGTACCCAAGTTTAGTCAAGAAAAATATATGATTCCATGCTGCTTTTAAAAAAAGCCAAAAGTGAAACACTGATCAGTGCAAGACTAACCTTATTATTAGAAATAGCCGCATGTCTTTTAAATTGAATATGCTTCTTTAAGCATCCTAGCACTTCCGCATTGCATTTATACTTAAGAAGCATGCAAAATTCTAACTGCAAAAACCAGCTTCCCTAGTTGTGTCTCCAACCCTGCTGTTCCTATTGGAAGTCCTTCTGAAACAGTTACACAGAAGCAGCCGTGGATACACAGTATCAAAATGTCACCCTATGGTAACCTCGGGTCTGGATCGCAGCCAGCAACCAACCCTTGCCTCCTCAGCAGGATGGGAAGCTGTGGGTCTGGATTTCCTGCAGCCCCAGACACCAGAAGTGGCATACGCACTGTTAAGGAATGCCTCTCCCTGGATCTAGGTGAGAACCAAAGCACTAAAAGCTGCGAACAACGGCGATCCAAACTTCTGATTCAACACCCAACACCCCAAGCAGAGCATTGCATCTTTAGCACCAAGGAGAAGCACGCAATAGCCACAACAGCCTTGCAAGAGACATTCACGGATATACTTCAATAGTCCTGAAATCTCCTCGTGCAGAGGATTGACATGGAGAAATAAGCGGCTGTTATGGCCGCACCGTCTGGCGCCTATAAGGCAAGGGATGGCAGACACGGCACCGCACTCTGCACGCCTTACCTGTTACTCACATGTACAGAAGGCACGGCTTACAGCACCAAGTACAAAAAAAAAAAAAAAAAAAGGAAAAAAGAAAAAANNAAAAAAAAAAAAAAAAAAAAAAAAAAAAAAAAAAAAAAAAAACAAATGTGCTGTAAATGACAAAACTGGCTGCTGCTAACTCTTACCCGAGCAGGAAAAGCAATGAAACGGGAATTTAAAATCCATCCGCAATGACACCTACTAGAGCGGACCGATGACTCAGGCACACAGCCGCCCTTCACACTCCTCACATTCTCCACCGACCTCACAGCACCGCCAGGCACACAGAACACCCCCGAGCGAAAATACAGTGGAGAAACAACAGCAGCAGCAGATCCCCCCTGCAACATCAGTACTCAGTTGTTTTTTACGGACTTCAGCAGCTCGTAACTGATGCAGGCTCGTTCCTGACCCACGGAACCCCCGTTCCNAGGCTCGTTCCTGCCCCACGGAGCCCCCGTTCCGCGTGGCTCTCTCGGGGTTCCCCCGGAGCCGCACGAGTCGGGCCAGCAGCGCTGTGCCGCGCTACGGGGAGCGCAGGGGCGGCCGCCTCTCCCCCGCCGCCCACACAACTTCGGGCGCGGGGCCGGGCACGGCGCGGCCGGGCTGGGGCAGCGTCCTTCACCTGCTCCGTCCCCGCACGCGGGAGGAGGCGAGCGGCGCCGGGGGCCGAGCGGGGCGGTACCTGATGATGTCGTCCTGGTGCCCCAGGTAGAATTTCTGCCGATGCTCCCGGGGGCTGTAGACCACGCCGACCCCCGCCACGAAGTAGACGATCTCCTTGGCNGCCGAGGGCAGCGCCGTCAGGCGGCCGGGGGCCGCGGCGGGAAGCGGCTGAGGAGATGGAGGAGATGGCGGCGCGAGGAAGGCGCTGAGCTGCGGGGCGGGAGCCGGAGCGAGGGGCAGGAAACAACGCCCCTCACCGTCGCGCCTTCTCGGCTCACCTTTTTGCTGATTTGTACCATTTTTCTTCGTTGGCTGGGCTCTGTGTCTTCTCCCCCTCCCCACGCCGGG